>SNQJ01S0113380.1:28426-39838 GCA_010110895.2 Picea sitchensis
TAGGAATAATAATAAAATATTATTCCAGGCCTAAGCCCCCTAGGCTTAGCCCCTAGGCTCCACACTCAGCCCCTTTTCCCACCTTCCAACCCCTAGTTCCTTGCCCCTTCTATGGACTCTCAGTCCCCCATCACTCTTTCATCATGGTCGGTCTGCACTGACGATATTTATATTTTATTAATTGACCTGCATACATACAAGTATCTCACAGGCTCCTGGCCTTCAACATTTAGGCTCTCTGGCCTAATCAAAACTCATAAGCCTACAGCTTATACAAAACTTGGCTCACCAACCTATAGAACATATTTACAATCTCTTTCAGAGCATGGTTTACATCGGGGCTCGACCTTGGGGACACTACAGTGTTGATTTCAGAAACTTGAACAGAAGATCAAAGAAGGACAATTACCCCTTGCCAAATATGGTACACATATTACATAGGCTGTGGTGCATCAAGGATATCCATGATTGATGGATTTTCCAGCTACAATAAGATCTCGGTCTTGCCTGAAGACAGATGAAGAACATGCTTCACCACTCCTTGGGGTACATTCATGTATGCTAAGATGCCCTTTGTATTGATGAACGTAGGGACGACCTTTCAGCGAGCCATGGATATAGATTTCTTTGGAGAAAGGGACAAGTTTGTGGTCATCTATCTGGATGACATTACAGTTTTCTCTAGAACTAATATAGAGCATTATGGACATTTGAAAAGGGTTTTCTTGAAATGCAAGAAATTTGGTCTCTCCTTAAATCCCAAGAAATCATTGTTTGCTATGAAGGAGGGGAAGTTACTGGGGCACATAGTATCAGCCAAAGGAGTCAGGATTGGTCCTAGCAGGGTAGAAGCAATTCAAACCTTGTCACTCCCGAGATCTAGGAAAGAAGTCCAGTCTTTCTTGGGGAAAATTATTTTTTTGAGGAGGTTTGTTTCCAACTTTGATTAAATGGTAAGGCTTATAAAAACCATGTTGAGGAAAGGAAATGAAGTCAAATTGACTTTTGAGTCTCGAAATTCCTTTGATCAAATAAAGAAGGCCTTGATTGAAGCACCTGTGCTCATCAGTCCCGATTACTCAAAGGATTTTCTAATTTTTTCCTTTGCTTCATTTGACACTGTAGCAATTGTCTTATTGCAAAGGAATGTTGAAGGGTTAGAGAAACCCATTTCCTTTTTCAGCCAAGCATTGAGAGATGATGAAGTGAAATCTGACATCATGGAGAAGCGGGCCTATTCTTTGGTTAAAGCTCTCAAAGATTTTAGAGTCTATGTGCTGCACTCAAAGGTCATCGCATATGTTCCCTCGGCCTCTATGAAGGAAATTCTCATCCAGCCAAACATAGATGGAAAAAGGAGCAGGTGGAATGCCAAGATCCTTGAATCTGACCTGGAGATAAAGCCTACCAAACTAATTAAAGGTCAAGGTTTATCCAAGTTGTTGGTTGAGGCTAATTGCAAATATTTGGGGGTAAAATTCATCAACAGTTGCTCGGAAAATCAGTAGTCTGAGCTGTCTGATATAGGTTCTCAAATCAACCCTCTATTAGCAGGATGTCCTTGGTACAAGGACATTATATTTTTTTTACAGAAATTGCAGCCTCCTGATGGCATGGGAAAGAACAGGGCCAAAGACTTAAAGCTCAAAGCAATTAAATATTGCCTCTTTGATCAAGTCTTATATTGGAAAGACCCCCTGGGGGTACTTTTGAGATGTTTAGATCCACAAGAAGCACAAAATATTATGTTTGACTTTCATGATAGTCTGTGTGGGGGAAATCACTTCTGGAGAACAACAACCTACAAGATCCTCAAGGCTAGGTATTTATGGCCTACTTTGTTCACTGATGTTTGCGCAAATGTCAGAGCCTGTGTTAAATGTCAAAGGTTCTCTGGAAAGCAACAACTAAAGTCTCTGCCACTCAAGCCAGTGACTGCTTCAGGACCTTTTCAGCAATGGGGTCTAGACTTCATTGGAGAAATTCATCCTGCCTCAAGTGGTCAACATAGATGGATCCTGACTGCCACTCATTACTTTACCAAGTGGATAGAAGTTATCCCCACAAGGAGTGCTTCTCACAAGGTAATTATCAGTTTCATGGAGTATATTATAGCAAGATTTGGTTGTCCACATAGGATTGTCAAGGATAATGCTTCTTCTTTTAAAGTTGAACCATTGGTCCAATTCTGTGAGCAGTTCAAAATCAAGCTGATTCACTCTACCCCCTACTACCCCCAGGGCAATGGACTTGCAGAGTCCTCTAACAAGAGCCTTATTAAAATTATCAAAAGATTGTTAGAGGAAAATAAAAAGGCATGGAATTCAAAGCTCAAGTTTTCTCTGTGGGATGATAGAGTGACAACAAAAAGATCTCTCGGCGTCTCTCCTTTCCATCTTGTATATGGAACTGAAGAAGTCTTTCCCTCTCAACTAGCCTTTCCCGTGGCAAAGTTTTTTTAAGATTACCAAGGTGAGCCTGATGATATGATCAGAAGAATCCAACAACTGGTTGAAGTGCAACAGGCAAGAGAACAACTTTTGGACAGAGCACATGACCATCAACAGAAGATCAAGCAGGATTTTGACATAAAAGTAAGAAAAGAGGACTTCCAGCCGGGGGAGCTAGTACTAAAATGGGATGCACCCAAGCAGGACAGATGAAATCATAGAAAATTCGAAGCCTTATGGATCATCCCCTTCAATATTTCTGAGGCATTTCCAAACAACACTTACAGGTTGCAGAATTTGGAGGGGGATCAAGTTTTTGGTAGCCCTGTAAATGGGCACTTCCTGAAAAAGTTTTTTGTTTGAATTCGCAGCCGAATTTCCACCATTGTAAATTTCGTTCTTGTTTTTACTTTAATTTTTGTCTTTCTATGAATAATAGACTCCATAACCCAACAACTAAGGCACTGGAACTACTTGTTCTTGGCAGCTCGCAAGAAGCATGCCATCCCCTGTGGAGCCAAATGTTATCACATAATGTTGTCAAGAGTCGTATGTAGGTCTCATGTTTGCCCGAATCTATGTTCTTTCCCCCCCATCTCTCTTTCTCTCTCTCTCTTCGCAGGCCGTGTATTTATTTTTCATTTCAGCTGGCATAGTCATTTTGTTTTCCCCTTTTGTTGAATGACCTAAGTTTTTCCTGTTTCTCTGCTCAAAGAAGTCTTGGCCAACGCTTTCTGTTTTTTCTAAGAATGAATATTCTCCTCTTTCCATCCCAGTCTTCGACCCTTCTGTTTTGCCAAGTCCATCTAGTCTTTCAAAGACCCCAAAATTTCTCAAAGTTCAGTACATGAGCAAAAGCCTGAGATCAACGATGGAAAATAATCGCGGGAATAAGAAGTTCAAAATGTCGTTAAAGTTGTTCGGAAAAGGTCTAAATTCCTGAAACCCAAAATTAGCGTGATTTGTCTGATCCAGTAAGATGCGTGGCACCATATCTGAGCAGTGGAGAATTCCACTTTAAGACTTTGAGGTGGGAAAGGAGCGCAACGCCTGATATCCCCTAGACGCGAAGTCTCGATTCGTGAAAGGGAGATCTGGAGTGTCCAATCACAGAAGGCCCTAGACTGTTGATCTGACGCTGGAAAGGTTCGAAAAATCGAAAATCGGTAGAGGGAAGGTAAGCTGACTCCCCACCTTGCGAAGCACAAAATCGCAAAGTGCCTTGAAAGATAATCCCAGGTCGTGATGGAGGTCACTTTGGAGGAATCCATGGAAAGGGAGCTAGCACTAGCTAAGGTCCAAATCGAGAGAGTCAGAAATGGCTCACCCCAGAGCACCCAAAACTCGAGTTCACGAAGCAGCTAGGGAGAAGGAACATGGTCATGGCTCGTGGTCATATGGAAAATGGAGCGACAAAATATTTGCGCCAAAGGTCGAAAGCACCCATATTGGTTATGTTATAACCCTATGTTTCATAAGATCAACTGGTGACTGGAAATTTTTTACCTTTACTGTATTTTGGGCTGTAAATAATATTTCATTTTGCAAATGATTTACAAAAAGAAAATGAAAGAAAAGAAAAAATAAAAGAAAAGAAAAATAATAAAAGAGGGCATAAAAGAAAAATAATAAGGCCCCATGCAATAATAATGGCTTGATCCATACAGTCTAACCATGGTCAAGTCTTTTTGAATTTATGCTGATAGTATTAGTGAATAAATCTTGAATAAACTGTTTAATATTAGCCAAGTAGATAGGTTAGTTAGTGAATAAATTTGATCAAACTGTTTAAACTTGATCAAATAGCTCCAGGGTAGAGTAATTTTTAGCCCAATAGTCTAATCTGGGTTAAATGTGTTAGGTAAGTAGATTAGGACATAGGCTAGTTGGCTTTCCTTTCAATAAAAAAAGCATAAAGTTGGATGAGATTCTTTGTTTTGATGTTAGAAGGTTGTGTTCTAACCCTAAGAAGTAGTGCAAAAAACCCACAAGAAAGGCATTATCCTAAGTTTGTGCAATGTAATGTGAATCGTGCTCCATGATTAAAGGGTGCACTGAGATCAACNCCCATACCACCGCCGTGTCATGACGTCACACTCCACTACCGCCGCTTATAAGTCATGTGTTGTTATTCTACCAGTGTACCTTTTCCCCCAATCATCCGTCACACATCACATCCCATTCACTTGTCCTCCAATCCCTATCCTCCACATCATCCTCATGAACTCGTCACCTATCCGTTGCCCTCCACCTCATCCCCGAGATATCCGTTGGCCAATCAATGCAGCCAAACCTATCCGTTAAACTTGTTGACTTGTCCCTCACATCCCAACAGATACCTCTGCATCCAAACAATCTCGTTTTTCACCATTTATTCACCATTCATGATCTAGATGCCGCTGAAATCATCGTCCTCTTTGCCTTTTCACCTTCAACTTCCATTAACCTCTGGACATTATAGTCAATGTCATTCATTTTCAGAATTTTACTGGTACTAGTCGAAGTGATGGCGCCAAAGTCCAAACATTCAGAGATCCCTCTGGCCAAAAAAGATTACTTGATTTCATAACCCAAATGAAAATTGGATTTTGCTGAATTACACTCATGGTTCAGAGACACCTTCGTAGACCACAGTGACGAGATTGGCCTCTGGGAGTCCAATCTCCCACTGTATCTTTTCCCCCAAATTCACCATTTCCCCGAGTTCACCCTCAAGTGTCAGACACACTATCTTCCCAATCAGAGAGCTATCGTCTCATCATCTGGAGAGACCATGTTCACCATTACAGCTGAAACCATTGACCAAATGATGAAAATTTCTAGATAAGAATCCCTTTCCCCTCTCACCATTGAAATCTTAACCGAAATGTACCAGAAATTATATTTTCCCCAGAGAGCGCAAATTTTCAAACTTTTCCTCCTTGAGAGTGCCCAATTCCCCAAGAAAAATCCCCCTTATCAGTCCTCCATGTTCTCAACAAAAGGTAATCAAGTCATTTCATCCCTGTGTTGTTTTCTCGGGTATTATTCAGATGAATGGGTGGACGAACCCATCCTAAGTTTCTTGTCCATTTTCACCACCGAAGAGAATGCCACCATCCAGTTTAATTTCAGTCAGTTTTTGGCCGATAATATTCACGAGCAACTTTTCACGTTTCCTACAGAAGGCATGTTCCGATATTCTTCCATATTAGTTTACATGTTCCTTTTCTTTCAGGCAGAGAAGTTCTCATTTTCTATGCAGAAACTGGACCAGGACGACCATCCACAAGCTGTCACCTCCTGGACATCTTTACTAAGAAAGAACTCACCAGAGATCAGTTTTAAACAGTTCTTTGATCAATTTTACCACCTAGTGGTAAGCATGTTGAGTGGACGGAAGAAACCTAATAAAATATGTTCTTTGATCTCAAACCTTAACACATACCCCATAGCCCAATGGACGTGTACGCAATATTTCATCCATTTTATAAAACAAACAAAACAATCCTATTTATGTAACTAGCCTAATATCTGAAACCTGAAACATATCTAAATCTTACAGAGAGATCGCTCTCTAAAACTGGTAGGGATAGATCCTAGTTTCGAAGTGGTTGGATAAATTTAACTCTCATAAATTTCTTCTACCCCCAAACAACCTTTGGGAATTTACAGAGCGTTAACATAGTGGCGACCATACTGGGGAACTGAAGAAACTTTCCATCCTACAATTTATTTTCCCTAGATAAAGAAAAATTTATTTCTGAACGAATCATAAAATCTAACTTATAAAGAGATAATGTTCAGAGGTTGTTAAATTTTGTTTATATTAGTTTAAAGTTATTTAAAAATTAAAAATTATGGCTCCTAAAAAGGTTTTCACTAGATCTCACCCAGATCCAGAACCTGTAACAACACTAGACAATCCAGAAAAGTTACTCAGAAAGAAAAACACTGCAGAGGGTTGTGGGAGTCACAGTCCTCTTCATAGGTCCCCTTCTCTTCTAGAGAAGCTTGTTGCCCTCCAGGATCTTAAGTTTGACATATATTTTGAACAAGGCCTTTTTAGAACAAAATCTGACAACTTTGTAAGTGAAACAATCCTAGATCAAACCATCCTACAACCCAGGACCCCTGAAATACTTTCTCCCAAGGAAGATGTTGATCAACGATTTCTTCAAGAGTTTGAAAAGTTAGAATATCTAGTAGAAAATCTTGATCAAGCCTTATACAAAGCCCACTTCTAACAGTTAGTTGAACTTTCTGCCTTCACTATTGTTGCAGCTTCTATTAAACCTAAACTAGCTCACTTTGTTCCTTCCAGCCCTTCGTCTTCAACATCTTCTGTTACTTCCCCTCCAATCACACAAGTTGTTATTTAGCCTCCTCCACTTATCATGGTAGCCATATATGCTCCCTTGGTGTTGGTCTCTCCCTTACATTCCATGCCCCAAGATTATCAAACAAGACTTCCTCATTTTGATGGCATTGGACCTCTTAACGCAAAACAACATGTTGATAATATGAATGATTATTTTGATTTACAGAAAGTAGATGAGGCTGACGTTCAAATGAGAATTTTTGCACAGAGTCTGACCGAAGAAGTAAAAAATGGTTCAAAGCCTTACGTCCTACTACCGTATTTGAACTTGCTGCTTCTCAATGAAGTTTTCTTGACAGATGGGAGGTAAAGAAAAACCCTCTCCAGATTTTGTCAGAATATGAGAATATCATAAGGAACCAGGGAGAGATAGTGTAGGATTACTTCACTCGTTTCAACAATCTTTACAATGCAATTCCAGCTGATATCAAGCCTCCTCAAGGTTTGGCATTAATCAAATTCCCTGATGGATTTGATGCTGATATGTCATACCAGTTAAGGGAAATAAATTTTTCCACCCTGGAGGACATGTAGAAAAGTGCAGTGAGCGTGGAAGCAAATCTTTTAGCCAAAAGAGCTAGGCAGAGAACAGAAAGAAGGGTCACAATTAAAGAAGAACCTTCTACTTCCTCTTCAGATGCTAAACTAGATTCCATAGCCAGGGCTATGGAGAGAATGATGGAGAGGCTCACTATAGCCGACAGAAATACACCCAGGGAAAACCAAGCTTCTCCTCAAATTCGAAATCTAAACTTCAGAAGGAATCCCACCTAGATCAGGGAGAGAGATCCTAGAGATCAAAGAGAGCAGAGGGGGCCTGATTAGTAGATTAGACCACCTCTTCAGGAAAATTACGTTGATGAGGGGGAGGAGATTATCGAAGAATTGGATGACACTCACATAAACCTCATGCATGTCCAGGATGATGACCCCATTTTCCTTACTCGGAAAGAACATGAACTTTTTCTCCTTTCACAAACATAGGTAAATGAGGAAGCAAAGGAAACAAAACAGCATGCCTTTGAGAATTCTATAATGGAGGTCCACAGACATTATAACTTGAGAATCAAGAAGACTAATGACAATCCTACAAATAAGGCTGCTGAAACAAAGAAGGCTGCTAAGACAAAGAAAACAGCCGAGGCCAAGAAAACCTCATACATTTCTTTCAAGAAAGTCTCTGAGAAGAATAATTCTGAATATTCTGCCAAAAGAAACCCTGAAATTTCGCAAAGATCAAATCAAACAGAGGTCGCATCCACTAGTCAGCCAAGTACTTCTACCCTAAGAACTATGAAAGACAAACCAGAAGTGTAGAGCCTAAGAAAAGCTTCCACTACTTTCAGCCTTGAAGGGGAACTAGCCAAATCGAAGATTCTTATTCCTCTGTCTGAGCTAATGAGAAAGAACTCTTACAGGTCACAAGTAATTAAAGCACTAAGCATCAAACCAGAGATAGGTGCAAAGGAATTAAATATCGGATCAACAACTCACTCGGACATGGTGAATCTTACTGATGATCAACCTGAGCTCCTGTTCGGCCCTAAAGTTGATAGGAAAACTGATAACAGTGTTGTCCCTCCTTTTTACATCAGTCTAAATATCCATGACTTGATCTTACACAATACTATGCTTGACTCAGGTGCCTCTCACAATCTGATGCCCAAAGATGTGATGGAGAAGTTGGGGCTTGAGGTCACCAGACCCTACAAGGACCTGTATTCTTTCGACTCTAGCAAGGTCAGATGTATAGGGATGATTAAATATGTATTTATCACCCTGGTTCAAATCCTAGCAAAAAGAATGGTGATGTATATTGTGGTTGCAAACATCCCTCCGAAATATGGTATGTTGTTATCCAGATCCCGGGGATCCAAGTTGAAAGGCACTTTGCAGTTAGATATGTCTTATGCCATAGTCCTAGTATTTGGACAACAGAGAAGGTTGTACAGAGAGACTATGATGAAATATATGGTCAACAGTCAAGAAAAATCACACAAATACCCATTATACTCTGCACACTCTGATCTGGATTCTTTCATTCTATACAATGATGGTGACTTGGAAAGACAAATTGCTTAGTTGGAAGATGATGCACCTGACCCGCAAGAAGATAAATCAATCATTGAGGCAAGAAACACTGCAACAGTAGAAATTGATGAACTGCCAGCAGATTTATGGAGTATGGATTTTGATGGAGTTGTGATCAAAGAGGGAGCTAGAGCTGGAGTTTGGTTGCATAATCACAAATCAAGGTATTCAGAGAGCCACTCTTACAAACTAAATTTCTAGTGCACTAACAACATAGCTGAGTATGAATCTTTGATGCTTGGTCTGAAACTAATGAAGAAGGTTGGTGCCAAACAGATTATGGTAAGAGGTGACTCTGAACTGATTATTAAAAAAATCAAAGGCGAGTATGTGACTAAACATCCTAGACTTAGAGATTATAGAAATTCTGCTTTGGATTCTCTTCAATGTTTCACCGAAGTCGACTTGCAGGTAATGCCCAGGGGATAGAACATACTAGTAGATTGATTGGCTACGTCAGGAGCTACATGCAAAATAAATTTTTGTCCCACTTGCCAATACATAGTAGAGGTGAAGTGCAGACCAACTGTCCCAGATAACATCATATACTGGCAGGTATTTGGCAATGACGATCAAATTGAAGACTTACTGCAGTGTAAGAATGATTTCGAATGTACAAATATAGATTTAGAGAATGATGATGATAATGTAAATAAATCAGTTTTTGAAAGTGGTAGTGTAAATAAAGTAGATTCAGATGAAATGAATCAAAATGAGGTAGATTCTGATATTTTACATTTGAAAAAAAATGTTTTACCTAGAGGTTTAGTTCCGTTAGAAGACTTGTTTGATTTTAATGATGTAGCAGAAAAAACAAAGATTGAAGCTAGTGGTAAATAGGTCGAAGAGTGTAACATAGGAACAAAGGAAAAACCCAAGATGATAAAACTTTCCAAATCCTTACCCCCTGAGCAAACACGCAAGTACATCGAACTGTTTAAGGAATATGTAGATGTGTTTTCTTGGGGTTATGAGGATTTAAAATCTTATGACACAAGTATCATACAACATAGGATCCCAATAAAAGAAGAAAACAAACCTTTCAGGAAGAAACTTAGGAGAATCAATCCCAATCTACTTCCCCTGATAGAAAAAGAGATTAAAAATATGTATGATGCCAAAATTATAGTCCCCTTAAGATTTTCCAAATGGGTTTCTAATTTGGTTCCTACCAGAAAGAAAACTGGCGAAATCAGGCTTTGCATTGATTTCTGAAACCTGAACAAGGTTCCCTCAAAGAAAATTACCCTTTGCCTAAAATGGACCACATATTACAAAAGGTAGTTGGCGCCAATAGTATCTCCTTACTAGACAGTTTTTCAGGCTATAACCAAGTCCTTTTCCACCCAGCTGACCAGGATAAAACCGCTTTCACCACACCCTGGGGAACTTTCATGTATATGAAAATGCCCTTTGGTTTGATGAACGTTGGTGCCACTTTCCAAAGAGCAATGGATATTTCCTTTGTGGATGAAATTGGTAGGTTTATAGTCATATATCTAGACGACGTGACTGTCCACTCCAAATCTAATAAGGAACATTTACAACATCTCAGACGAGTGTTTGAGAAGTGCAGAAAATTTGGGATTTCATTAAATCCCAAGAAAACCCTTTTCGATTTAGAGGAAGGAAAGTTGTTGGGACATATAATATCTAAAGATAGAATTAAAATAGATCCCAACATAATAGAAGTCATCTAGAAAGTGGAACACCCTAGGAACATTAAATAGTTGCAATCATTCATTGGTAGAATAAATTTCCTAAGGAAATTCATACCCAACTTGGCTGGATTTCTCAGGAACATCACAAATATGCTGAAAAAAGACACCAAAATAAGATGGAACACCGAATCTAAACAGTCATTTCAGCAAGTAAAGCATGCACTTACACAAGCTTTGGTTTTGATCAGTCCAGACTACACCAAAGACTTTTATTTGTTCTCGTTTGCATCTGAACACACCATCACAACAGTATTATTGCAGAAAAACAACGAAGGGTATGGACAACCCATAGCCTTTTTCAGCAAGTCCTTGAGAGATGTTGCACTGAACTACAATATAATGGAGAAACAAGCCTTCACCCTGGTGAAGGCCATAAAATATTTTAGAGTCTATATTCTCCATTCCCACACAATTTCTTATGTTCCAGATGTAGTGGTAAAGGATATCCCGACTCAGGATAATCTAGATGGTAGGAGAGGAAAGTGGATTGTTGTTATTATGGAATATGATATAGAGATTAAACCTACTAAACTGATCAAAGGTCATGGTTTAGCAAAGTTGATGGCTGAATCCAATTTCCATGCTTTAGATATTAATTTCTTGGTTGCAGTTGATGAGCAGGGAGAGCAGGCGACTCCAAATGTGAAAGAGGTATTCCTAAACTCTCCATGGTACTCAGACCTCATATTTGTCCTGCATAATTTACAAGCTCCCCCTGGTCTAACTAAAACTAAAGCTAGGTTTTTGAAACTGAAAGGATTGAAATTTTGTATTCTATTTGAAAACCTTT
>SNQJ01S0113381.1:28426-38432 GCA_010110895.2 Picea sitchensis
ACTATGGCTCATTAGTTACTCATTTATCCTATATATATTGTAAATTATTCACTCTTTGAGTGTGGAATACGGTTAATGAGAATTCTTCCATTCCTTTCTCTCCTTCTTCTTCTTTCTCCAATTTCTCTCTGCAAATGTGTGTAGTATTTTCTAGCTAGATCTATCTTATGCGGGTTCAACACATTTACATCCATTGCATCTTCAGCGTTGCTGCCTTGGAAAAAAAAGGTTGCTTGGACAGGGAGATGAATTGTTATGTGCAACAGCAGAGGGTTTTGTGGTACAATCCTCTAAAAGGTATACCAAGTGTGTTGGTAAATTAAATATGCAAACCGGGCGGGGGAATATAATATTAGACTTGAAAATGATGACTTCATAGTAATGGGCCTTTTTGTGCTTCCTATTTCTACTTTTTCCGTTTTCTATTATCCCTTTTGTTTTCTAATTCATCTGCCTAGTGTGCTTTTGAAAATTCCTTCGTGCGCCGGTTGGCGGACTAACGGATTGACATATGTGGTCCTTATTCTACCTTATTCCATAGTTACCCACTTTCTCGATTGCGGGTGCCAGGTTGGCAGGTTGAATATTGCTCCCCTGGCTTCCAGGGGTCCACGATATACAGATTGGCCATGGTTCCCTGTGCTCACACCCTGTTTACTGTTAAACATTTGTCCTGTTAAAATTTTTTAGATGCATACAGTTTTACGGTTATTTGGTCCTTCCGATGGACAATATACAATGCATATGCTTGTTTAGTCCTGATGTTCATCTGCACATGCTTGCATCAAAAAACATTGGACTACTGACACGGGCATGAGTAGTCAGTCATCCTAGACATCGGCAGACCGACAAGGCCAAAGGTAAACATGAATACGCTCTGCTCTTACTATGTTTACTAAACAAATTTCCTGGGCTATATATTCATCTATGGCATGGCAGATATGCTGATGTCATTTGCAATACATGGTTTGTAGCTCGCAAGAAGTATCAACAAGTACAAGCGAGACGTCGAACGTGTTGCATGTTCTGCAGACTAAGAGGTGTGGTTGCGAAAATTTGGCTCCATAGTTCATCAAAACTATGTGTGTACTTGTAGCACACTACCATTCACTTTAGTTTTCCTGTTCAAAAAATGTCATGAGGTCTAGAGTTGTGACATCCAAAGTACTGTCAATAGAGGGCCTGAACAACCACCAAGCTGGACAAGTGTTTGTCGGGGACATAATGGTTGTCTATAGCACCTACTTGGACAAGGAAAACAAAAGTAGATCCATTATGTGTGTTGACATGACAGACAAGGACGCCATGATGATAGTGACATTGACTGTTCCTCCACAACTTGTCCAGAAACATGCAGAAAAGATATTGCCGCGTAATGGGATATCCATTACAAATTTTAATATATTGCCCAAAATAATATATGACCGTGGTGATTGCGATCGAATTATTTCACTCAACGAAACAAGCATTGTGGAAAAAATTCTCGTTGTTTGTTCAGAATATCGTTTCATCCCGGACTCGACTATCAACTAGCTTGCACAAAGCAGTAATATTTACCCAATCGGAACGATTGGGGATGTTGTCACACTAGCGAGAAAATTTGGCTCACAACACACTCTCCATATAAAGGATGGAGATTTGGACAATGACAAGGAAATGTTACCGCTTTTCATATTCAGCTTTGTCCTTTACTTTCGCATCTGCATGTATGTCAGATAAGTTACACAAATAGTGCACTATTCCATGTTGCAGCTACAATTGTTCGATACGTATTCAAATTTGTTTTTGTCAATGGAACAACAATTGCATAGAGGGAAGATTCCACTTATGTTGTTCAAAAATATAACAAAGAAGAGGGATGCTAGAGAAAGGATATTTCAGACAACACAGACAACGTTTGTAACAGAGTTGCGAGCAGATATAGTAGAGGATCTGAAGAAAATAGCTAGCTCTACAACCGTTGTGCGTATACATACACAAAATCATCATCACTTTGCTTATAGAAATACCCTTTAACAAATTTCCGCGTCTGTTTAATTTTTTTAATTTTTTTAAAGGGGAGGTGGGGGGGGTGCAGTTGTGTATTATATTGTTCAATGTATTAATCCATTTTCTCGCGTTCCCAGGTTGAAGGTCTTTTAGTTGCAGCGAATGTGTACTTGACCCCCTTTGAGACTGTATGTGAAAAATGCAACTCCCTTGCTTATGCTTCCTCTTTGATAAGTGATGATACGATTGATTGTCTACGATGCAGTGAAAAATGTCCATATATATATGGACATTGCATCAATGTTGTTATCTGAACCGTGGGCAACACAACTGTGCATTGTACAGTTAGGCAGCCTCTATTACAAAATGTGCTTCCTAAGTTGGCAGAGTTGTTGTATGAAACGTATCTACAGAAAAAGACAAGTAGTGTCTACATGTTGCGGTAGCTTCAGATACACAACAAATTCACCTTAAATGAGGAAAATGCAAATTTTTATATCGGCTGAAGAAGTGGAATATATATATATATATATATATATATATATATCAAACTTTGGCAGGGAACGAAAATACCTCATGTGTCTCTGTAATATTTGTTCAACATCCAAATGAATGTTCGTTGGACTTGGACCATATCTCTGTAATCCCCATATATCACATTGCTCCGGTTATTTTCTACTAGTAACATATACCAGATGCAAGAGAAAATGAATGCGACGACATTTTTTCTTTGTATATCAAATTGTTTCGTGCAAAGGTCGATGGGTTCTGCTCTATGGAACCTTTTGGGAACTTACTTGCGGCCTGTTTAAAGTATGGTTGGTTCTTGGTTATGTGATTTGTCTGGAAATTTGTATACCGTGGAACTCCAACTATTTTTTGGAGGACACAGAACAACATAATTGAATTTTTTAGCCAGCTGGCCCGCAGATTCGCCTGGTAATTTCTATGGCGCTGTGACGCAAATGTACTATGTGGCTTGCTTTCGCAGATTTCCTTGATCGATGAACTTGGTCAAATTATTGTTCTGAAATAATTTGAAATCAACGAATATATAGTGTGTGAAGTGCAACTGTCCTATCATAGCAACATGAGGCTCTTAAAATTCAAATTGGTCGTTGTTTTGGCATTTTTGCTTATTCGATGAACTTGGTAAAATTAATATCCTAGAATAATTTGAAATCAACAAATATACACTGTGCAGAGTGCAATTGTGCTATCATATAAACAAGAGGGCCTTAAAATTCAAATTGGTCCTTGTTATGCTTGCGGTGATAGAATTTAAAAAAAAAACTTTTGTTTCCTTCATTTTTAAAAAAATAAGTGATTTAACATCCTTTAATAATTTAATGTAATTCACTTGTACAATATCAATAGTTAATATTAATAATTTAGTATTTGAAAATAATGTTTTTAGATAAAGTTAGATAGTATGAGCATTCCTAAACAATTGCAATATTGAACCCGCTAGACATGGAGTCCGCAAGTTCGCATGTCAATTTGTATATCGCGCAAGTCTAGGTGATATTTGTAGGACACAGAACAAAAGAGGCTCAAATTTCAGTCCGCCAGGCCAAGAACCCGCGATCCAAAAAGTGCCCAAGTATGGAACGAGGGATCCACATATACTCTATAAAATATCTTGTCCATACTTTATAAAAGTACATGTTTACTATGTATTTCTCGTTTGTCGGAAAACTTTTATATCAGTCGTCCGACCAGATTGTACAAACTTTCTCATCTAATTAAATTCTGCAATATCAAAATTTAATATTAATAATTTAGTATTGAAAATAATGTTTTTTGATATGTT
The DNA here is from genome assembly GCA_010110895.2 of Picea sitchensis. Classification (NCBI taxonomy): domain Eukaryota; kingdom Viridiplantae; phylum Streptophyta; class Pinopsida; order Pinales; family Pinaceae; genus Picea; species Picea sitchensis. Next base: position 32,229 of record SNQJ01S0113381.1, read on the forward strand.
AAATAGTTGATAGGGATTAGCATCTGTAAACAATGGAAAACTTGAACCCGCCAGCCCTCAAGTCCATTTGTCAATCTGTATATCGCGGAACTTCGAGTGCTATTTGGAGGACACAGAACAATGAAATTGCAATGTTGAGCCAACCAACTCGCAGGTCTGCTTGTCAATTTGTATATTGCGGAATTGTGAGTGGTATTAGTACAATGCAGAACAATAGAGGCCCAATTTTCATCCCCCCAACCCCAGAGCCCTCGATCAAAAAACATGGCTAAATATGGAATTCATACGGGATCTCTAGGGGATAATAAAAGTGCAATGTTCAACCAACTAGCCCGAGTCTCCTTGTCAATTTGTATAGCACGGAAGTCTGGGTGCTATTTGTAGGGCACGAAACAATAAAACCTCAATTTTCAGCCTGTCAGGCCGCGAACTCGCGATCCAAAAAGTGCCTATATATGGAATAAGGAATTCACATATGCTGTATAAAATCTCATGTCCATACTTTATAAAAGTACATGTTTACTATGTATTGCCCATTTGTTGAAAAACTTTTATATCAGTCGGTCCACCAAAATGGACAAACTTTGTCGTCTACTTAAATTCTGCAATATCAATATGTATTATTAATAATTTAATATTGAAAATAATGTTTTTAGATATGTTAGATAGTTGATAGAGATTGCCATCCGTAAACAATGGAAAATTTGAACCTGCCATCCCTCGAGTGCTATTTGGAGGACACGAAACAATGAAAGTGCAATGTTCAGCCAGCCAGGCCAAGAGCCCCTGATCAAAAAACATGGCTAAATATGGAACGAGGGATCCGCATATGCTCTATAAAATCTCTTGTCCATACTTTCTAAAAGTACATGTTTACTATGTATTGCTCGTTTCTCGAAAAACTTTTATATCAGTCGCCCGACTAGATTGTACAAACTTTCTCGTCTAATTAAATTCTGCAATATCAAAATTTAATATTAATAATTTAGTATTGAAAATAATGTTTTTAGATATGTTATATAGTTGATAGGGATTAGCATCTGTAAACAATGGCAGAATTGAACTCGCCAGCTCTCAAGTCCATCTGTCAATCTGTATATCGCGGAACTCCGAGTGCTATTTGGAGGACACAGAACAATGGAACTGCAATGTTGAACCAACCAGCCCATAGTTTCGCTTGTCAATTTGTATATCATGGAATTGTGGGTGGTGTTTGTACAACGCGAAACAATAGAGGACCAATTTTCAGCCTGCCAGCCCCAGAGCCCCCGATAAAACAAAATGGCTAAATATGGAATTCATACGGGATCACTACGGGACAATAAAAGTGCAATGTTCAGCCAACCAACCTGAATCCACCTGTCAATTTGTATATCATGAAAGTATGGGTGCTATTTGTAGGGCACGGAACAATAAAACCTCAATTTTCAGCCGGCCAGGCCGCAAACCCGCGATCCAAAAAGTGCCTAAATATGGAATAAGGAATCTGTAATGTCCCCCACTTCTTGATGAAGAGGTTTGGAAGACTTAGTGGTCTAGGTGTCCCCACTAGGCCATAGTCTCACACTGAAGGGAAAGGTCAACCAAACTAAGGTTATATTCTTAAATTGACTTGATAAAAAGGTGAAAAAAGAACTTAAAGATAACTCAATGAAGAAATAGAAGAGCTGGAGTTGGAGTTAGGGTTAACTCTGGGAGTTAAGTTAACTGAACAGGAAAATAGAAGAAAAGTATAAAGAGAAGGCTAGGGCACACTTCTTGGGCATTCTGGATTTTGGTATTTGCTTGTTATTGCTCTTGAGCATACAGTTTGAGGGTTTTGTTGTCACAAACCCTTCTGAGCAACTCAGTGGTGAAAGACCGACTCACCTTGTTCCAAGCTTGGTCTCGGGGATGAAATACTCCACCCACACCATTCTACACTCATCACAGATCTACCCATTGATTCAGAGAAGCAGCAGGGCCGTATTGTTCAAGAACTTCCAGCAGGGGCGCACCATCCATTGAAGAAGAGTTTGATCCAGCCATTCATGAGAGCTTGGGGTTATTCTGACACTTGGGTTCTACTTGCAAGTTCTTGACCATCATTTTGGAGGTTTTCTTGAAGAGTTATCACCATCATATCTTTAGTTACAAATTGGGACGGCCTTGAGGCAAGGAGGGCATCCTGTGATTCAATATTTCTCAAATCTAGGGAGTTCTACCTAGAATTTGGACCTGAAACTTCCACTAAGGGGTTTCCACAGCCCGATCTACCATTCTAGAGAGTTTCAGAGGTTTTGGAGGTGTCCTTCATCAAGAACTACTTATTGAGATATTCAGGCTTCAGGAGGGCACAGACTGCATTAGGGTTTCAACCATTGATGGAGGAGGATTGAGTATTTGAGCCTTCAGACTTCCGAGAGGGGTTTTGTTAGTCCCGATCTACATTTTGGTCGAGTTTGGAATGATTTGAGTATCTCTTTTAGCTAGGCCAAAATATTGGTCCCTTTCAGCCAACAGGACGTACCAACAGCCCAGGGGGGTTGAGCGTTCACCTATTGTTGGCACCTTGGGTCTTCAGATTGTATTCAGCCTTTGGGGGCATCTTTTGTATTAGCAGGAGCATTTTGTAGCAGCCCATATCTATTATCTATTGGAGCCATCTGAGGACTATTCCAGATCTGCTCTATTATGTATCTGGTTCATGATTTTCATAATAAAGGTCAGATCTATGCTTGTGTTTTCCATATCTTGAGTATTATTGTGATATTGCATGTGTTGGATAGATCTTGTATGAACACTATTTAAATAATTGGAACAAACCCTAAGGATGAAACATCAATAGTCACCTACACAATAGATAATCAATAAACACAACAGTGGTAGTTAGTGGATTCAAGCAAAAAAATTGGCTTGGGATCATTACAGTGGTATCAGAGCTTTGATCCTCTCAACCTGTGAGGATTAGCGCATGCATCGGTACATTGGTATATACATGGGTAGAAAGAAGAAACAGGCAAGTGAAACAAAGGCCGAAATGGAGGGGTCAGGTGAGGAAGAACCCCAGGGCTTGGCTTACTTGGAAAAAGAATTCAATAAATCCATAAACCAAACAGAAAGTAAATTGGTCATTCACCTACAAGAGAACTATGACATAACCTGCAGAGGACAAGCCGAAATCACCGAGACCTTGAAAAAGGTAGATGATAACCTAAGGAAGGTGGACGAGAACCAGACTAGGATAGCCGATCTATTACTGTAGATAACTCATAAGGGGAAAGGACCAGAGATATATGGAAACAGAGAGACTAGTGGTTCACAGGGGGGAAACAGGGACAACCCAGAGAAGGCTCCTAGGTATAACCCTGACCAGATTTCCTATCATCAGTCAGAAGGGAGCCATGGAGGGGGCACCCCACATGGGAAAATGGGTAGCAGGGCTACTCCTAGACCATACTTACCGACGTTCACAGATGGACAGTCACATCAGGAACAGGTGGATGATTTTCTTGAGAAGATGGTTTAGTGTACCAGGGAGTACCATGAGCTAGACATGGGAATTCAGTGACAGATGTCCCTGGATCAATACTGCCAGCTTATGTTCAGAAATAAACCTAAGACAAATCACATAAGCAATTATGAGCTGGAACGAAGGATGGGGAAGATAGAAATCCCATACTTTGATGGTACAACCAAAATGACAGCACATGCGTGGGTACAGAAGATGGATACTTATCTACAACTTAACCCCATGAGAGAGATGGAAGCCATCAAGTTTGCCACCATGCACTTGGATGGAAAAGCTCATGATTGGTGGTACCATGGATTGATCACCCTAAGACACAATCATATCATGGCATACACAGACTTCACTCAGAGGCTTATTGACCGTTTTGATCAGGGGGATCCAGAGCTGCATTTCAGGGAGCTAACACAACTCAGACATATAGGTGCACCAGAGGTATACATTGAAGAATTTCAGAGACTAGCAGTCATGGTACAAGACATATCACCAACCAGACTTATGATGTTGTTTACTGAAGGGCTGATGGAACCCTTGAGGGGTTGGGTAAAGGATTTCAAGCCCACCAATCTACAGGATGCTATTTGGAGGACGAGGGACCTAGGGCCAACTGCCAAACCAAAAATTACCCCTAGACCACCTCTTAACATTGGAGGAAGAGATCAAAGACCTCATGTGAACCCAGGAGGACGTGACCCAAGGGGGTTTGACAGGGGTCGTGGCAGAATAGATGACAACACCAGGAGGGAACTGAGGAGGAAGAAACTCTTCTTCACATGCAAAGAACTATGGAACCCATCACACAAGTGGATGGGACATGGCCAGGTACACTACATAGAGGTTACTTCAGACAATGAGGAGGAGGAAGATTATGGTCAAATACAGAACATAGAGGTCGAAACCACAGAGGCAACAGAAGAGGAGATCCTAGAACAGGACAATACGACTGGGGGAAAGGCCACCTTGGCATCTATCAGCGGGGTGCCCAAATTCAACACCTTCAGGATGAGGGGGGTCTTGCAGGGACAGAGAGTGTCTGTATTGATTGATGGGGAAGCCTCTCACAAATTCATTGATGCAGCCTTGTTGAAGAGGAGACATATACCCATAATAGAATTTGAAGGGTTCAAGGTGGAAGTGGTAGGTGGTAGTACTATGCCGTGTGACAGATACATTCCAGGTATGAAGCTCACCTTGGGAAGGCATGAGCTAATATAGGATGTCTATGTGATGGACCTTCCAGAAACTAACATCATCATAGGGGTATAATGGCTCAACACATTAGGGCCTATCACCACCAATTACAAGACCATGGAGATGTATTTTACAGAGTAAGGAGGACGAAAGGTAGTGCTTAGAGGCATGACAGGTAACTCTTCTAGGGTGGTTACAGCCAAGAGGACGAAAGCTATCTTCAGGAGAGAGGAAATTTTGTATGCAGCTGAATGTAGGATATCGGCACGTGTGGATGAGAAGGGTAAGGTGCACTACACCCCAGAGATCAAAGAGATCCTTGACAGGCACCATAAGGTGTTTGGGCCGATTCCTCCAGGTGTGCCACCAGATAGGGGGTTTGAGCACATCATTGAACTAGAAGTAGGGGCTAAACCAGTTATCACCACACCATATAGGCATCCGAGGAAGTATAAAGACAATATAGAGAAGGCCATCAAGGAGCTTCTAGACATGGGACACATCAGGCCAAGCTCTAGCCCTTTTGCTTCTTTGGTAGTCTTGGTCAAGAAGAAGGATGGGACGATGAGGATGTGCATTGACTTTTGGGATTTGAACAAAAAGACGATCAAAAACAGGTACCCTATACCCAGGATTGATGAGTTGCTTGATGAAATGCATGGAGTTGTCTACTTCACAAAGATTGACCTTCGTTCGGGTTACCATCAAATCAAGATGAGGGAGGAGGATATCTCAAAAAAATATTTTAGATGTCACTGCGACCATTATGAGTTCTTGGTAATGCCCTTTGGGTTAACCAATGCCCCAGCCACGTTTCAGTCTTGCATGAACCATGCATTAAACAAACAACTAAGGAAACACTTTCTAGTATTCTTTGATGACTTACTCATTTACAACAAGACGTGGGAGGAACACCTTCGGCATGTGGACCAAATCCTGTCAATCATGGAGGAATAATCACTGTATGCTAAGGAATCCAAGTGTGAGTTTGGGATGACAGAGGTACTCTACTTGGGACATATCATAGGAACAAAGGGGGTACAGGTACATCAGGAGAAAATAATAGCCATTATGGAGTGGCCTACTCCTAAGACACTCACAGAGTTAAGGGGATTCCTAGGCATATGCACGTACTACATAAAAATTTTCAAGGGGTTTTCTCAACTATGTGTACCTGTTATCCACAATTTTGGTCATCGTAATGATGTTATGATGATGTTATGATGATGGAAAATCAAGCTCTTCACTAAGAAATACTTTCCTGAGAAAAGTTGCACTTGTTTGCTTCCAGAAACTATATTTTTCAAGAAGTTTGCAAGCTACCTATATACTTGCCTGCGAGAATGCCTGATTCTCGTAGGATGCCTTAAGCTAGGGTGCGAATGGTTCACACTGTAACAAAGGCTAGGGTGCGAACATCTTCTTAAAGAGGAAAAAGATGAAGTTCTCGAGCCTTCTAGAAGAGAATCTTCGAGAAGAATGAGTTGGCTAACGAATGGTTGTTC
>SNQJ01S0113382.1:20109-41112 GCA_010110895.2 Picea sitchensis
ATAACACATACCCAACAGCAGGGACATTGAAACATGTGGCTTGTTTACATAAAGAAACTTTAAATTCATGATATTTTTAATGTTGGCATAAACAAAATGTTTTAATATTCTTTAAAAAAAAAAAATTGGCATAAATAAAATATTTCAATTTTTATTATAAGAAAAATTTGTATCAATTTTAATGAAAAATATTAATTTTTTTTTTCAATGTTGGTATAAATAAAAAGTAAAATTTGTATCAATTTTATTGAAATATATTAATAAAAAAAGTTTTAAAGTTGGTATAAACAAAATATTTTAATTTTCATTATAAGTAAAATTTGTATTAATTTTATTGAAAAATATTAATAAAAAAAGTATGTAGATATCTATCTTAAATAGAATATTTCAATAAAAGAGATATATAAAATGTCTTTTACTCAACTTAAAAAATATTAATAACAAAAAAATTATTTTAATATGGATAAAATAAAATATTTCAATATCAAGTTTTTTTTAGATGATGATGTTGATGATGATGATGATCCAGTGAGATCAAAATTGGTTTCTCTCACCTTAAGAAAAGTATGAGATTACTTGGATTTCTCAAAAAATGTTATTTAGATGTTTGAAAATCATTTAGAGAAGTGTTTCAATATCACTAAATGTTTTATGAATAGAAGGTTAGGAAGGTTTTATGATGATGATGATGATGATGATGTATGTCTAGTGAGACCAATTGGTCTATTTGGACCTTATGAAGGAAAGAGATTACTTTGATTTCTTTGAAATTGTATTTTTGTGCTAAAAAAAACATTGAAAGAAGCATTCCAAGATCAATATATATCAATATGAATAAGATGTGTAATTACTTCCATACTCAAAATGGAGTTGACACATGGGCCTTATGGTTAAGAACATGTGTTTTCTCCTTGGAGGTCTCAGGTTCAAATCCAAAGGCGGGTATGGTATGTACACTTACCTAGACTTTAGTAGTCAAATCACACAGAGGGGTCCCTTGTCCAAAAAACAAGGGGATCTCATACATCATTGCACGGAGGGGGTCTCTTGTCCCACAAAAAAGGGATTATCATACATCAATTGGTGTCTGACTTGGTTGTGACCTTAAAAATCTCTTAGGAGAAACTTGGGTCCCTTGTCCCTCAAACAATGAGGTCTCATACATGGATGCATGGAGGGGGTACCTTGTCCCATAAACAAAGGGGGTCTCATACATCAATTGATGGTGGTTCCTTATACCACAAACAAGGGGTCCTCATACATCAATTGGTGTCTGGATTGGTTGTGACCTTAAAAATCCCTTAAGAGAAACTTGGGTTTGTTGTCCCGCAAACAAGGGGTCTCATACATGGTTGCATGGAGGGGGTCCCTTGTTCCACAAACAAGAGGGTCTCATACATCAATTGGTGGTGGTGCCTTTTCCCTCAAACAAGGGGGTCTCATACATCAATTGGTGGTGGTGCCTTTTCCCTCAAACAAGGGGGTCTCATACATCAATTGGTGTATGGCTTGGTCGTGACCTTAAAAATCCCTATGGAGAAACTTGATCCCTCTTGACACATATTAGATATCCAAAGTTAATATGGATAATATTTTTTTTTCAAGAATATAAAGTATTTTTCATTCATGTAAAAGTCAAAATACAATTTATTGTAGTGATATACAAATTAAAAAAAATATTTGAAGTTTGGTAAATAGTATAGGTATTTACAAATATTAAACTAGCATAGATTTATCTTAACTCTTAATTTATTAAATTTATTAAGCATCTAAAATAATTAAAACATAAATATTTTAATCTTTATAAAATTAAATTTAAAACTAAGATGGATTTATATATTTATTATATTTGCATGAAAAACACATATATAATTATAAACACATATAATTATAATATTTTGTAACCAACATAGGTTTATCTTGATTCTTAATTTATTAAATTTATCAAAAATTTAAAACAAATAAAACACAAATCTATTTAATTATTGATTCATATATTTATTTTATTTCCATGACAAACACATAACATATATAATTATAATATTATTTTTTCCCATGACAAACACATATAAACAAACTTAGAAAATCGTGTTGTTTCCATTTTGTATTTTTTCTCTTCAAGACAAACATAAACTAACAGACCTCCAAAGCAGAGGAAAGGGAATTCCTACTGAAATATAGAAGGTTACTTTACTTTACTATAGGGGATGTGTTAATTTGGATGGTCTAGAAACAACTAAATAACTAATATTTGATTTGCTTAATCTTCCTTCATGTATCTATTAATAATTAATTTGTTAATCACATCTCTTTGGTTTATAAACTTTCTTAGACTTGCAATCTTTTTTATCATGTCATGTTTTACCACATTTCCAATATTTCCTCGAAGATTTTTCTGGAGACTTAGATCTACCTGTAGCTTTAGAACTCCCCCGGAAGACTTACCAGGACTCTTGTCTTGGGTATGGCCTATTACAAATAAATCATATGTTCTCTGACTATCCATGTGTTTCCGCCTCATCTCTTCTGATAACAAGGATGCAACTACATCCTCATGCTTCATTGTAGATTGAGTGGTACTACCAATTGCTACAACCAGATTATCCCAAGAGTTTGGAACATAAAATAACAAAGTAATACACTTATATTCTTCTACAATCGTAATATTAATAGATACCAGTTGACTTACCAACTTGTTTACCGGGGACTTTGATTGATACAAATTCCCTAACTTATCCCATAGTTCTTTGGCTGTAGATTCTCCCAAGACATTCAACAACACCAAATCAGCCAGGCAGAGTTGAATAGTACTCCTTTCTCTCGTGTCCAACTTCTCCCAATCTTCCTTCGACATACCCGTAGGTGGTGTACTAGTAGTTTGTGTACTAGTAGGTCGTGTACAAGTAGGTCGTGTACAAGTAGATTGTGTACCAGTAGATTGTGTACCAATAGGTTGTGTACCAGCATCCACAACAATCCATTGTTCTTTGTCTACAAGAAGGTCCTCCATCTTGAGCTTCCATAGCTCAAAGTTTTTACCGTTGAACTTTTGTATCTTGATTCTAGAAGAGCTCGACATTCCTCTTTCTACACTCGAATCACCACTGCAAAAGATCCCACTAAACCCAGATTTATCACAGACCCAAGTTAAACTTGATCTATCAAGACCAAGCCAAACCCTCAACAACAAAGGCATCATCCTAAAGCCAAAAATGAGCTTTGATACAACATGTAAGTTTTAAACCCATGAAGTAAAGCAATGCATACAAATTCTTAAGGAAAAAATAAATTAATCAATGGCTCATACACATAGAACACAAAGATTTACGTTGGAAACCCTTAATCGGGAGAAAACCATCCTTCCTTGGTGTTGCATCTTTCAACTCTTCATTTTATTAATTTCACCATTCACCATACAATATATACAATGTTTTAGGTATTCCGTAGCTACCAAAACCCTAATCCCTTTATACAGGATTAATTTAGAAAACCGCTAAAAATAGCAAAAACAACCCCAAAAATATTTTTGGGGCTCTACCTAGAGTAGTACGTTGTTCGTAAATAGGAGGGGGTACCTGGCTCCCCCTGGGACCTCCCAGGAAAGTGCCTGATGGACACGACTCAAAGAGTGAAGGAAGTTGGGATCGTCAGATGCAGTTGTCGAATGTGATGCGCCGACACACACACATGAAAAGAATATGACACATACCCAACAACAACGACATTTCCACATGTGGCTTGTTTATATAAAGAAACTTTAAATTCATAAGATTTTTAATGTTGGCATAAATAAAAAAATAATAATATTCTTTATAAAAGTTTTAATGTTGTCATAAATAAAATATTTCAATTTTTATTATAAGTAAAATTTGTATCAATTTTGTGGAAAAATATTAATAATTTTTTTTTTTAATGTTGGTATAAATAAAATATTTTAATTTTCATTATAAGTAAAATTTGTATCAATTTTAGTGAAAAATATTAATAAAAAAAGTTTTAATGTTGGTATAAATAAAATATTTTAATTTTCATTATAAGTAAAATTTGTATTGATTTTATTGGAAAATATTAATAAAAAGAAAGTATGTAGATATCTATTTTAAATAGAATATTTCGATAAAAGAGATATATAAAGTATCTTTTATTCAAAATATTAATAACAAAAAAATTATTTTAATATGGATAAAATAAAATATTTCAATAACAAGTTTTTTTAGACGATGATGATGATGATGATGATCCAATGAGATCAAAATTGGTCTATCTTACCTTAAGAAAAGTAAGATATTACTTGGATTTCTTGGATTTCTTTAAAAATGTTGTTTAGATGTTTGAAAATCATTTAGAGAAGCATTTCAGTATCACTAAATGTTTTATGACTTAGAAGGTTAGGAAGGTCGGTATTGTGACAAATATTTTGAAATTGAGATCTAATAATGAGATCTAACATATATATATATGATGATGATGATGATGATGATGATGATGATGATGATGATGATGATGATGATGAACGTCCAGTGAGACCAATTGGTCTATTTGGAACTTATGAAGGAAAAATATTACTTTGATTTCTTTAAAATTGTATTTTTGTGCTAAAAAAACATTGAAAGAAGCATTCCAAGATCAATATATATCAATATGAAGGATATGTGTAATTCCTTCCATACTCAACATTGAGTTGACATATGGGCCTTATGGTTAAGAACATATGTTTTCTCCTTGGAGGTCTCAAGCTCAAATCCAAAGGGGGTATGGTGTGTACACTTACGTAGAATTTAGCAGTTAAATCACACAGAGGGGGTCCCTTGTCCCAAAAACAAGGGGATCTCATACATCGTTGCATGGAGGGGGTCCCTTGTCCCACAAAAAGGGGGGTCTCATACATCAATTGGTTTTTAGCTTGGTTGTGACCTTAAAAATCCCTTAGGAGAAACTTGAGTCCCTTGTCCCACAAACAACAAGGTCTCATACATTGATGCAGGGAGGGTGTTGTTCCTAAGTCTATACTTAAGGCTCAAAAGTACAGTGTCAAGGCATCCAAAAGTGGTTAGGATATGGAGCAGGGAGGGGGTCAACCTTCGGAGAAAGAAACTAAGGGAGATTTCTTCGTTGGGGTTGTCTGGCTTTGAACTGTTCCTGAATATTTATGTCTTGTTCAATGGTTGCCCATGATTGTTCAAGTTCGACCTGGTTAGTTTCTATTTTAAGGATAGTGTTGAAAAGGTTTAGGGCGATGTGTGTTTGGTTCAATAATCCGGGTTCGATGTTAGGTTGAGTTGGTATAGGGACTTTCATGGGGGAACAGTAAAGATATAAAAGTATTTTAGGAAAGATTAAGTGTTGTCTCAGTTTGATCTTATAAAAGAGAACTTATAGTTGCAGAAGTAACATATAGATGCAAATCTAAGGCTCATTCCCGTAACTGTATCATATCTTTATAAAAGGGGTGAGATGGGAGAAAAACATTGAGCCATTTACAAAGTAAAGTTCCAACCAGTGGAAAACTCACGACATAAACGGGAGAGGAAAATATGTAAGAAAATAACCAATGTAACAAAGAATATATGTAGAATTCTGAAACTGCAGATTGGTCTTACACAACTGATAGCTGGTGCAGAGGAAAGGAAATAAACAATTACAGAAAACCCAAAATCATTCATTATAGTAGTGGTCGTACTAAATTACAATGAAGCACATCAATTATGAATATGAATTGAAATGTAAAAATGAGATACAAGGAAGCAAACTTGTGATATAGAAGTGACGAAATTGAGAATCTCTAGATCTTCTTGTATTAACTCTCAATATAAAAACTCTATTACAAATAACTCAAAAAGGGTCTAGCCCTGTTTATTTCTCTCTGGGGTATATTTATACAATTTCTGCAAAGCAGGTAGAATCTCAATAGTCGCAAAAATTTCAGTTACGACAGAGGAGAGAGAAATCGCTCCATTTCCCCTACCCTGTCTTCACTTAGTGCCAGGTGCTCATCTTCGCACGGACTCAGTGCAGGCAATACATCTTTCCACAAGCTGAGATACGAGCCATGAAGGTTCCGCTTGACAGCTGGCCTCGGCGAAGTAACACTCTCGGGCTAACTGCTGCAGCTTGTCCCCCATTTGTGCATCGATGATGTCGAGGGCACTTAGTTGCGCGCTGGGCTGGATCAAGTGCTTATCAACTCGGGACATGTCCACCATATCTATCTGAGAGATATCGGCCAAATATCTCTCATCCTTCTCTTTCAAATCAAGCGAGATATGTTCCACATTCATTTGTATCAATGTTTCTACGTCGCCTCCACTGTCCATACCCAACAGCTCGCCATCTATAGAATTGAAGGCTTATTCTAATGAATTGGTTACCTTTTGGGCTTGTTCCTTGCCCAGGGCAATGTTGTGCTCCCAATACTTCAACAGAATATTACCTCTGGTTTGTTCTGGGATGGCGATACCGAGAGAACCTACAGAAACTCTATTATTCGTGGCTATCACCACCTCCTAGAAGGCGACCCGAGCCGCTTCAGCATCCCTCTCTCTGACAGTCAGGTTCTCGGAAACCTGATTCATCAACAGACAATTCTCTCGGATCGCTCCCACTTTGGCGAGCAAACTCTATTGTGCAGAAGAAATTTTGTTCCAAATCTCGATCACTCGGGATTTAAACCCCTCGACGTTGATCATCCTTCTTTTGGCGATCTCTACCTGAGCCTGCAGCTCTGCAATCATAGTCCTTTGTTGGCCCGCCTCTATCCGACCGTCTCGGACCACTAGATGTGCTTGCTCGAGCTTGGTTTTAAGAACCTCTATCTCATTTTTATCATCCATTCGGGACAGTTCTATCTCCGCACTCACCTAGCCCTGAGCATTTTCCGTGGTCGAGGCCAATCTGGCCTCGAGAGTCCTGATCAGGCAATTTTTCCTATTGAGTTTGTTCTTCAAAAGTCAGACCGAAAATTGATTCACCGATGCATACACTCCTAGCGTCCCTGTGATCTCAGTGGCGAATTGCTCATTCTTTTTATTTTTTCCATCGGTCATGACCTTGAACTTCTTAGCAGTCGATTCTCCCTCCTAGTAGAATTCTCTTTTCACTGCCTCTTTTCTCTTTTTATCAAAGAAGAACTCATTCGGAGGAAGTTCTTCTGCTCTTATGGGCCTCAACTCCTCATTGAAAATCCATCCTTCTTCTATATTTCCTTGCGTCGATTGCAAGGGGGTGACAAAAGTGATGGGTTCCCCGATTTGTTTCACTTCTTTTCCTAAGGTGTCGACCGAGTCCTGCTTCTTCGGAGGTTCAGGGGTCTTTGTCTCAGTTTCTGGATTCTGTTTCTTTGGCGGGTCCGGAGTCTGTGCCTCTGCTTCGGGCTTCTTTGTTTGTTTCCCCTCATCCTGGTGTTTTCCCGAGTCAGGAGATGCATCTTTAGGGCCTTCAGTATCCTTCGGTTCCGTATCGGAAACGCCCGAACTCCCTCCTCGCAACACAGCGGGAAGACAACTTCGTCTGTGTTCCTGAAATTTCAATACAGAGGCTGTGTCTTCGGGTGCTAAGGATCGAATCTGAGCTAGCACTTCCTCATAATACCTTTCCCCTCAGAAAATGTCATCCGGGGGTGAAATCTCATGTTCAAACCTCTTTAGCCCACAATTAGCTAAATGGTTGCTCACAACTCTCTGAGGATCATGTTTTTTATACTCGATGGAGACCAACTTCAGGTATTCCAGGGCTGCAGGCTCGGCTTTGGCATGCCCGAAATCCAATAAAGAATAAGAATTTAGCCGAATGGGAAAAGACGGCCACACCTTATTTGAATATCCTTTGAGTTCTTTACTCACCCCACCAATCACTGTTTGTTGGGCAACCTCGCGACAAGCCAACTTGTCGGGGATGAAAAATGGTAGTGCAAGTGGGGGAACAACAGCCCCAAACACTCTGAAGTAGGAGAACTCTGCCTCCACGTACCAGTCCGCTATACCACTCAGATTTGCAACAATGTTGTCTGAGATACGAGGTGGTGGGTGACCAAAAATGGCGACATGCAGGGGCACCATCACCTAGTTGAAAATTTCGTATATGAAATTGTCCGCTTTATTTTCCCATAGCTTTTCGTGATATACATGTACGGGCCTGTCTTCAGCCGGATTCCAAGCCCAACTCATCAAGGGGAATGGTGTCATGGAACATATCGCATCCATAATATATGCGGACATGAAAAATGAGGACGACCTCCCACTTTCCTTCTGCTCCCAATACTCTGTGACCCGGTTGGCCAAACTATCCTAGAGTATCTTTTCCCAATTAAATGAGCAACCTTTTGCGACCCGAAACATGAGAGGCACCCACGCAATGAAGAAATGTGATGTGTCCTCCCTCCCAAATAGTCATCATGTCATCATTGCCACATACTTATACTGTGGATCTAGCGAAGCGATTGAATAAACGCCCTGGTCATTTGCTCTGAATTTCGTGGTGCGTGAAACCCAATCCTTTATCAAACCGGGAATGGTTTTATCATATTGTGTGCACTCCTTTTCTTTGAATTCCTCCAGGAATTCAACATCATATGTATATTCAGATGTCATCGGAAGCTTATACATGGTTTGGATATGTTCCGGTCTAAAAGTCCCGACCGTGACCCGTTGCTGGTTCATGATAGTTCTGGTGGGTAGGTCTATGTGATCCAATGCCCATCGGATCATATCATAATATGGGAGAAACCGTGGTCTGGTTGCTACCTTGTGCATTCCGGATTGAACAACTATCTTGTATTTAGTGTTTAGTTCATCCTTTTCATTGTCGTCTGAGTCTGAATAGTTCACCAATTCTGATTGCAGAATGTTCGAAACAAATGACCAGCAGGGGACCGAGTCGACACTCTGGGGCAAAGTGTCGGAGACATTGTCTGAGCCTTTTCCTGCGACCTTGACGTTCGCCTTTGCTGCTTTCCGTGGAGCCATAGCCGAAGTTTGCGTTTTCTCCCTTCTGTGATAGAACTACGTATACATGCAGAAATTAGTTAACTCAAAAATGACGAGCTTTGCGTGCTTATGAAAATGTTTTCGTTATAATAAAATGAAACTCTTATATATATTTGAAAATTCGGTACTTTTCGAAATAAGCCTGTCAAATCGTAATTAGAAACAAATTAATTATGTGAAATCCGATCTTATATGCATGGATTTACCCTTATTCTCCATAAATGTCATAAATTTCTGGCGGTTTGACAATCAGTCGAAGTATGGAGAGCAAATGGATATCTCGGGAAACGTGCAAGCCTCGAGGCATGAGATATATCTTGTTTTAGCTTGACCAATCAAATATTACTAATCGTTAATCAAATTCTCGTTGTTCGTTACCTCATGGATTTCCTTTTAACACTTTGAGTCCCCAACTCGTGAAATTGCGAGGACCGACTTTGGCTTAATTAACGGTAATCGCGATTTGTGGCATAATTAATTTCATAATCATTTTATTCGCCACATCGCAACTCGGAACTTTGAAGACAAATTTCTAGGAGACTAGTATGCCGAGTCGCGAAACCATGAGATGGTGATAATTAAGACTCAATTAAGGGAAAGAAAATCTTGGATTAGGAGATTAATTAATCATGTTATAATTATCTCGTGCCTTCGTGAGTCGGGAATTAGAAGCTATGATTTTTGAAAAGGATAGTGCCGAGTGACAAAATGTCGAGAACAACTTTTACCATGGTTAGCCTTTTGTCTTTAGTTCTTGCCAAGGATTATCCAGAAAAGGCCTCGCGTCCTCAGCTCTCGGGGTTGTAAAAACAAAAATTTTTGTTCGACAGACGCCGAGGCGCGAAACTCCGACGATATCTAATCACGAGTTAAAATACTTTACCTTGTTCATTGCTTAGGGTGAAAATTTAAAACGACTTCGTCGTTTCGTGACTCGGGATGTGTGAACTCATGGGTTATAGTATCCAACTTGCGAGATCCCGAAGTAAACAAAAAAGGGGTGAATGTTCTTACAAAAGTGGACTTGTTTCGTGAGTAGAGAAGCATCGTTGCTCATGCGACCAGGTTTCAGAGGTCTCATCCTCTCGGAAGGAAAAAAGAAAATCAACTTTAGATTTCAAGTATCGAATTGAAAATTGTGATAGGCCAAAAACAAAGTCGGCTCCAACAGAGGGGATCCCTTGTTCCATAAACAAAGGGGGTCTCATACATCAATTGGTGGCGGTCCCTTGTCCCACAAACAAGGGGGTATCATACATCGATTAGTGTGTGGCTTGGTTGTGACCTTAAAAATATCTTAGGAGAAACTTGGGTCCATTGTCCCACAAACAAGGGGGTCTCATATATGGTTGCATGGAGGGGCTCCCTTGTCCCACAAACAAGGCGGTCTCATACATCAATTGGTAGTGGTCCCTCGTCCCTCAAACAAGGGGGTGTCATACATCAATTGATGTCTTGCTTGGTCGTGACCTTAAAAATCCCTATGGAGAAACTTGATCCCTCTTAACACGTAATAAATATCCAAAATTAAGATGGATAATATTTTTTTTCCAAGAATATAAAGTATTTTTCATTCATGTAGAAGTCAAAATACAATGATATAAAAAAAAAAGTATTTGAATTTTGGTAAATAGTATAGATATTTACAAATATTAAACTAGAATAGATCTATCATAACTCTTAATTTATTAAATTTATGAAGCATCTAAAATAATTAAAAAACAAATATTTTAATCTTTATAAAATTAGATTAAAAACTAAGATGGATTTATATATTTATTCTATTTCCATGACAAACACATACATAATTATAAACACATATAATTATAATATTCTATAACTAGCATATATTTATCTTGATTCTTAATTTATTAAATTTATTAAGCATTTAAAATAATTAAAACACAAATCTATTTAATAATTAATTCATATATTTATTTTATTGCCATGACAAACACATAACATATATAATTATAATATTATTTTTTCCCCATGACAAACACATATAAACAAACTTAGAAAATTGTGTTGTTTTCATTTTGCAATTTTTTTCTTCAAGACAAACATAAACTAGCATACCTCCAAAGCAGAGGAAAGGGAATTCATACTTAAATTTAGAAGGTTAGTTTACTTAAATATAGGAGAAGTGCTTCTTTGGATGGTCTAGAAATAACTAAATAACTAATATTTGATTTGCTTAATCTCCCTCCATGTATCTATTAATAATCAATTTGTTAATATTTATATAGACTAAATTCTATGCACAAGTTGACAACGTCTTCATTTTACTTTTCTAGCATGAGATGGGTCGTTAATTTTATTTTCCAAAATTGGGTGGGCCATTATTTTATATTCCAGTGATCTAATAGGCCATAGGATTAAGAAATTAAAGAAGAGAATCAATGACACAAATGGCACTAGTAGTAAAGTCTCACATATCTTAAATCTTTTGTCCATGCTAATGCATCGAAGATGAGATGAGAAAATCTAGTTTTTGTCTTCATCACTATGATAAATTGTGTTTGTTGAAAAGGAGATTGATGGCATTATGAACTTGATGATATTAAAGAAAGACGACCTTTGATTCGTTGTTTTGGGCATGGGAGGGTAGGTAAAAACTAGCCTTCTCCAACATGTTTTGGAGTACTGTAACACACACCCAACCCCTAAATATTGTTTCTAGGGATGGGACATCAAATATTTGTTCTTCCTAACTATCTCAAATCCTAATTCTGGGACCTTCGCTTGTTACTGCTCGCCATGATATTTCTAACGGCCACCATCACACTAAAATTTGAGCTCGGGCCTGTAAGTTATGGCCTCTCGAGGTTATCCGGGGCATTACTAGTTGGGGTCTTCAACGTTTGGTGTTGAACATAACTTTTTCCTAATCCTTAAATTCTCAAGATCTCATCACGTGGCCTTATCCATTCAGTGATCGATGTTCGATGTTTTAAGTTGAATGTCCCTTTCTTTCGGTGTTTGGCACTCAATAATCAATGATCAACGTCCTACTTTATTGGCATTTCAACATTCGACATTCGACGATCGATGATCTCCATTGAGAATCCCTTTTTACCATATTATGGCCAGACTCTTGAACTCCCAAAATTTCTCCACGTGGCCTTGGCCCTTCAGTGATCGACGTTCGACTTTTTATGTTGGAGTTTCCTAAATTGTCACATGCCCCAAAAATTATGAACTCTCAAAGTTGTCCAAACTCTCGGAGTCATGTATACGTCGCCTGCCATGTTGGCCATGCGGGCATGAACCAGGAACTGAGGCGCGGCGAGGGTTGAGGGGTGACATGTGTCCCCACTAGGGGGTGACATGTTTCATGCTCTAATAGTCATAAAATGTCTTTGAATTGGTCAAATCTTGGTGACACGTGGCACCTTGGTTGTGGGTCCACATCACCCAGGATGATGTCAGTAAGCCACATCAACCCCCATCATATGGATGGAATTTATCCACGTGGATCCATAGATCCACAGTCCTTGTTACTTCATGGATCCGGGCTTCAGAGCTTACCAACTCATCTTGATGCGAATCCCCTGAAGAGTCAAGTATCCAAACTCTCGAATCTGGCACCATGCATCCTCTTTCTACAAATGACCAAGATTTATTTTTGCATTTGCAGCTTCGACGGTTTTCACACCTTGAAAACCCTTGGCTAAATTCCTCCAGAGTACGAAGTCTCTGGACCACGGGATTGCTTGCCACATACCCATTATTCCAATGGTCCTCATAACTTAGGCAATTCGGCATTCAAGAGTTTGGCGTGTATCACCCGTCTTTCCTTATGGACCATGTCGGATCACTTTCCACGTGTACCTAACATCTACAACCATGATTTACTCCGTCTTACAGAGCTCTGAGGAAATTTGTGTGTCCCTATATCATCAAATACCTAGAATCTCGGATAACAGTTAATCTATGGATACGTGTCCCTCCAGTTTCAACGGCCCCGATTAACTTTGCGACTCTGGAATTCAGGAGTTTTTGGTGGTAGACCACTCCTATTCTTCCTCAGTAGGACTTCACCGAAGCACTTAATGCTTCCCCACATAGGTCCAATCTAACAACTGAGAGGGATATACACTGGATCTCCAAAGACAACCCTCATTGATTCACAACTTCGGCCTTTGGCTATTTTCGAGGGTCGTGGAATCATAAGTTCCAAAGTCCCGAAGCTGGAAGAGCTAGCCCCTTTTTGGACTAGCGCGGAGTTTCCAAACTCTAGTCACATGGGTCTCTTGGATAATATTATGGGCTAGGCGCAAATCCTTTTGCAGCAAATGGGTAAGAGACATGGGCATGAGACCTTAGTCAGATGGGTGGTTATTCTGAAGGGAATCACTCTTCTCCCACATAGAGGAACTTGACATTCCCACTAAGGAACATTCAAAGGATCAACAGGACTTAAGTGTTTCAATTACTCCTACCCCTGAATCTCCTATGGACTCGTATCCCATGACCCTCTAACATCTAAACTGAGATAAATCATAGATCATATAGATATAATAGTTTACAGAAAACAAGGATCATTTCTAACAATTGTTCAAATACTGAAAGACTTAATCATAAACATAGACCTTTCATTATCACATCCAATATATTATACAGATTATGAAAATACTTATCAGAACTGGAAAATGTGAAGTAATTGTTGAAAGGGGTGCCCGTTTCCTCCCAACCATAGGCATAGTCACTCCTGAAGGATTTACCATTGGCCACCCCCGAGCTAGACCATGATGCTCTTTGAGAGATTCTTTTTCCTTTCTCCACAACAGTTAGGGACAAAGGTTACTCTCCTCCTCCCACAGGAAATTGGCAACTGGTTTTCTATACTCCAAGCAAGGAGGTTTGAAAAAGTACTTACTCCATCACTCGTCAGCCTTGTTTATCAGCTTGTAGCCAAACCCTATCCATGGCTTATTTCATCCAAAATGAGCTTACTTCTCATCTTTTCCTTTCCACTTCAGAGTCGAAGTATCATTCCCTTCTCTTCTCAGGAGAGTGTTTTCTCCACTCTGCAATCTAGTAGATCTATATCTGTCCTGAATTAACTCATTTATTTCCTTCCTCAGCAAGGTTGAGTGGGTCTAAATCCCAATTCGTGGTCAGGCCTGGAATCCTTACAGATGGGTACCCTACCCCAACTCCTCATTAACTCTTGAGGATGGCCTTCCATCTACTAGCCTGACTGGTAATTCATTTCCGGGTCAGAGGACTGTTGAGCAATTACACCTAGTAGGTACTAGTCTAGTGAGGGTCATCCCAATGATTCTTGGTTTCCCCTCACCATATCTCTAATAGCATCCATGGTCTATCTTGGAAAACTTCCCCCCTTTTAGAAGTTGTGCAACACATATTCAATTTCTATTAATAACAAAAAATCCATACATTGAACCTTCCTACAAAGGTTCATCAAATCAGAAATTCACACATATTTAGTCCACCATAGTCTCTTGGCCAGTTATAGTTATATTTACAAACTGGGGGAAACAGGGGTATTAAAATACCCTCCCCCTTAAAGGAACATTGTCCTCAATGTTCTATCTTCCAATGTTCTGTGTATGTATAGAAGTAAACAAAAATAGATATGTTTGTCTCATGGCATCCTCCATTTCCCATGTATCCTCATCTGGGCCAAAGTGTTTCCACTGCACCTTGACATGTGCAATGGTTATGTTCCTGAGTGGGGTTTCCTTCCTGTTTATTGTGCATTGAGGTTCTGGCAGGAATTCTCCCTCAGGTTCCACCTGAATCACAAACAAGTGAATAATATGATTAGGATCATGTACATACTTCTTTAATAAAGAATCATTGAAAGCATTATGTCCTTTCACTGTGGGAGGGAGTGTTATCCAATAGGCTATTGGCCCCACTTTATCCAAGACTTCAAAGGGTACAAAATACTGAGGTGACAACTTGTCATAGGCTTCCATCCTCAAAGAGATTTTCCTGGGTCTAACTCAGAGATACACATGATCCCTTGCTTTTAACTCTCTAGGAGTCCTTTTCAGGTCTTCATAGCTCTTTTGTCTATCCTAGGATATCTTCAGATTTTTCCTGATTTGAATCACTTGTTGTTCCATTTCCTTTATCATATTTGGCCGGATTGTAACTCTATCTATTGGGTTGTTCCAGCTGATTGGAATGTTGCATTTCCTTCCATATAGGGCTTCGAAAGGGCTCATTTTTAATGACTCTTAATAGCCATTGTTGTAGGAAAATTCCACCAGTGGTAGGTAGTCCTCCCACTTCTTGGGTTGATGCATTACATGCATCCTCGACATGTCTTCTAATACTTGGTTTACCCTCTCTGTATTCACATGATTTTGAGGGTGATAGGCGATACTAAAGAGAAATTTGTTTTCAAAACCAACAAACAAATATTTCCAAAAGTTTGAAGTAAAATTTGTATCTCTTTTGGATATAATTTCCTCGGGCATGCCATGCAGTCTGAATATCTCTTTCATGAAGATGTTGGCAAGATATATTGCCTTGCAAGTTGACTTGATGGGTATCAAGTGAGCAACTTTTCTCAATTTTTCCACAACTACCATGATGGCATCATTCTGTTTGGTTGATCTTGGTAATCCTGTGATGAAATCCATGGAAATGGTTTCCCATTTCCATTTGGGAATTGGTTGGGGCTACAACATCCCTGTTGGGTGTCATTGCCCTGCCTTGAACTGTTGAAATTATATACACTTATCTAAGTAATAAAATATGTCCTTTTTCAATTTGGGCCAATAGAATAGTTGCTTAGTGGTCGTGATCATTTTTGATAACCAGGATGACGAGTATATGGATTTTTGTATAGTTCATCCATTATGAACCTATTCAATTGGGATATATATTATGACCTTGTAAGTTATAAATTCATCATTAAGCATTTGATAACCTTCATACTTCATCCCTATGGACTCTTTCTTTAGGAATGATGTCACAATCTTGAAAAATGCATATGTTTCTTGTGTAGTTTTGACCCTATCTTTGATGTCTGATTCACTAGCTCTTATAGATGCCAAGTGAACTACTTTCATACTTGTACTAAGGGCATCAACCACCCTTTTTTCCTTTCCTTTGATATGTTTGATTTCAAATCCGATCTCACTAAGGAGAGCCATCCACCTAGATTGTCTCCTTGTAATACCCATGTTTCCCCTAGTTTGTAAATATAACTATAGTTGGCTAAGAGACTATGGAAGACTAAATGTGTGTGAATGTTTGATTTGATGAAACTTGTATAAAAGGTTCAATGTATGAATTTCTTTTATTAATAGAATTTGAATTGTGTTGCACAACTGTTGAAAGGAGGGAAATTTTCCAAGATAGACCATGGAAGCTATGAGAGAGATGGTGAGGGGAAACCAAGAATGGTTGAGATGACCCTTAGTAGACCAATACCTATTGGGTGTAATTGATTAACAATCCTCTGAACCATAAATGAATTACCCATCAGGATGGTAGTTGGAAGGCCATCCTCAAGATTTAATGAGGAGATGGGGAAGGGTACCCATATGTAAGGCTTCCAAGAATGACCATGAATGGGGATTTGGACCCATGCAACCTTACTGAGGAAGAAAAGAAAGGAGGTAATTTGGGGACAGAGATAGATCTGCAAATTAGCAGAGTAGAAAAAATAGTCTCCCGAGAAGAGGAGCGAGGATACTTCGACTCTGGAGTTGAGAGAAAAGTGGAGAGGAAAGCTCATTTTGGCTGTAAGAATCTTGGGGTAGGGTTTCACTACAAGCTGAAAAATGAGGCTGATGAGAGAGTGAGGAAGTGATTGTGCATATATCCTTTCTTTTAGTGGAGAAAACTGATTTCCAAGACCTTGTGGGAGGAGGAGAGTAACCTTCGTCCTTGACTATCGTGGAGAAAAGATAAAGAATCTCTCTCATAGCATCATGGTCTAGCTCAAGGGTGGCCAATTGTAGATCTGTCAGGACTGACTATGCTTATGTTTGGGAGGAAATAGGCACCCCTTTCAACAATTGCTTCACATTTACTAGTTCTGATAAGTATTTTCATACTATGTATAATATATTGGATGTGATGATGAAATGTCCGTGTTTATGGTTAAGACTTGCAGTATTGGAACAATTATTAGATATTCTCTTTTGCTTCTGCAAAATTCTATACTGCATGGATTTCAATTCATCTCATTTTTACTGCTAGATAGTTATGAGATGTGAATCCACAAGAGATATGGGGTAGGATGGACTGAAACCTCTAATTCATGCCAACCCTTTTAATTTTACCTTAGCAGGAATGTCAGGTTCAACATCCTATGGGAGAAGGGTGTTTTCCTTTGGGTTAACCATCCATTTGACCAAGGGCTTCAAACTGTGTCCTTAGCCCATTTGTTGTAAAAGGATTAGTGCTTAACCCTAGAATTTCCAAAGGATCCATATGACCATGGTTTGGGAACCCTTCGCTAGTCTAAAAGGAGTTACCCCTTCGGGACTTCAGGAATTATGTCCCCACAATCCTCGAAAATAGCCGAAGGCTGAAGTCACAAATCAACGAGGGCCATCAATCTAGAGATCTAGTGTATACCTCTACCAGCCATTAGATCAGACATAGGAAGGGAGTGTTAAGAACTTTGATGAAGTGCTACATCAGGGGATTAAAAGTGGTCTAGCAATGAAACTCCCAAATGTCGGAGTTGCGTAGTTAATCTAGATCATTGATAATGGAGGGACACGTGTCCATTGATCAACAATTATCCATTATACTACCCAACTAACCAGGAATGCGTTGTGGAGAAACACGTGGGCCCTACTCATCCCCCGTCAAGTGTTGACCATTGAAATAGGATCATTGCATGAGTGGATACATGGCACGTGATCTCGTAGTTCGGAGACTTCATACTCCAGAGGAACCTAACCAAGATTTTACGAAGTATGAGACTACCGAAGTCGTGAGCGTCAAAGTGAATCTCGACCATTGGTAGGATGAGGACACTTGTTGCCAGATTAGATACTCTGGAGACTTAGCTCTTCAGGGAATTCATGATGTGAGAAGTTGGAAAGCTTTGAATCCCTTAGTCGTGAATTAATGAGAACCGTAGATATATGGATCTACGTGGAATATTATGGAACGTTAGATTGAAGGACTAAGCAGCTCTCAGTCTATCATAACATGGTTTGATGATGTCATTCGATGTGATGTGGACCCGTAGTACACGTGCCACATGTCACCGATTTTTAGATGATTCACATACCAATTATGCCTATTATACAATGACATGTTTCACCCTTACTGAGGACAAGTGTCACTCATCGACCCTCGCTTTGTGTTAGTTCCTAGTTCATGCCCACCTGGAAAACATGGTTAGTGATGTATACGGGACTCCAAGAGTTTGGATAACTTCAGGAGTTCGAGGGTTTTGGGGCATGTTATAATTAGGAACATCCAACATAAAATGTTGAACGTTGAACGTCGAAGGGCCAAGGCCATGTGGAAAAATTTTAGGAGTTTGGGATTTTGGGCATAGTATGGTAAAAAGGTACACTCAATGGAGATCGTCGAACATTCCACGTTGGTCGTCGATCGTCGAAACGCCGAAAAATTAAGACTTTGACCATCGATTGTCAACCGTCGAATGGATAAGGTCATGTGGCGAGACCTCGAGACTTCAGGGATTAGGAAAACGGTATGTTCAGCGCCGAGTACCAAAGCCCCCCTTTAACCATAGATCTCAGTGGAGGATGTGAACCATTCATCCCCTTCATTGTTCGATGATCTAATAATTTGACAACATTTTTGGAACTCCTGAAGTCCGGGAACTTCTGAAGTGCCAAAACATTTGTTAATGTAGGCTCCTAGCTCTCAGTTTCCATCCCAAGGTCACAAGGAATATCCCACTAGATGGTTCAAGTGCACAGTGAGAGATGTAATTTTTGGTGGAGCTGATTAAGAGGGTTCTGCTTAAGTAAGGGACCGAAAATGAACCAAGGAAAGAGAAAATTTGATGCCCCATTCCTAGAAAGGCTAATTAAGGGGTTGGGTATGTTAAAAATTGGTATCAGAGAATGGAAACAACACTTGGACTTCTTGGGCTCATGCACGAGTCACATAAAAACAATATTATTAGAGAACTTATAGGGTAACACCCTACCTTACCCCCTTCTACTATTTATATATGTTTTGGAAGTCTTCATTGTAGGTTGCTAATGTTTCCAAACAAAGAAATAACTTCACCTTGAAATGATATATGTTGAATTGATATATGATAAGTAACACTCAAGTAGAAAGTGAACAAAAGGAGAACTACAACGTAAAGGATGGTGACACATCAGGAGTTGGGGAGAGCTCCCACAATAGAGAAGAAGAATATGATGAAAGGAGGGTGGTGGAAACCCTAAAAATTTGGTTGAAACTGTAAGAAGCCTCATGGCAGAATTACAGAGTTATAAGGCTGACAATGAAAGGGTGATCAAGGAGCAGGAAAATCAGATTGAAATTAATGTAGTCCTATTGCAAATCCTATCAGATATACAAAGGAAAATGCAACATGGTCCAGCTACCAGTCATAATACTAAGAAAACTCTAAGTCCACCTGAGATACAAAAGAATGGTCCTGAAAGTGGCCACACCAAGAGGAGAACCTCAAATAAGGCCCAACATGGAGCCAAGAGACATTCAATGGAATATTCCTCTGGTGAGGAAACTGACAACTCTAAGTAATCTTCTAGTGGAAAAACTAGCTCCCATTCTTAGACGAGAGGAAAGAAGAGGAAACATTCCAAGAGTCGTGACCCTGAATAATTCGAGAAAGACAAGCCACCCACCTTCGATGGAAAGATTAAGAAGAGGGGAAAAGTAGAAGTTTGGCTACTCGACTTGAATAAGTACTTCAAAGTCCGTGACTACTTTCCAAACTTAAAGGCTCAGATAGCCATTTTCAACCTAACTGAGAAGGCTTCCGTTTGGTGGGAGGACCTTAGGAATGTGAAAGGAGTCCATGAGAAGGAATTTTCATGGAAACAATTTGAGAAATACTTCAAGATGAACTATGTGTTATCAAAGTACTTTGATGGAAATACCAAGGAGTTCTATGAACTCAAGTTGGGACAACTCACCATAGATGAGTATATCAAAAAAATTCTTGAGTTTCTAAGGTATGTGCCCTGTATAAAATATGAAAAGGTAAAGATGAAATGATTTATTAGTGGATTACCTCAGTCCTATAGGGACATGATTGAGTTTGTTGAGCCAAATACCTTAGAATATACTATTAGAAAAGCAAGTTATTTCTATGAAAAATTCAAGAGTAAGATGGAACCCCATGAAGATTGGAAGACAAAAAACAATTCATGATTCAAGAAGAAGAGGTTTAAACCCTCGATATTTAAGAGCCCTGGTAAGAGCTCTAGGATGAACCTTCCTACCATAAGTGTGTATCAGCAAAAGTTTCCCTCCTAGAGTGGGAATAAATCGCTCAGATCAGCTCCAAGTAAGACTAATAACACAAAGAGAGAACCCTTGAAATGTTGGGGTTGTGGAGAGGAACATTTGTTGAGGGACTGTCTGCATAGGAAACAGAACAATGGAAGGGTCTACAACGTCCAGGAGGATACCATAGTCAATGATGTGGCTAGGATCCTGCAAAAAAATTATGCATCATTGGATAATAGGCAAGCTGACCACCAAGCTTAAGTGGTGGAGATGGAAGGTACAATTTCCAACCACCATGTTTCCATTTTAATTGACCCTAGTTCTAATTTGAGTTATGATTCCCCTCAAACTATTGATAAATGTAAATTGCAACAAGTTAAACATGTTAAAACATGGTTGGTACAACTAGACACTAGAACCAAAAGAAAAATAACAGAGGGCATACCAGTATGCCAATTTTTCATGAGTGGGCTTCCCACCCAAGAAAATCTAAACATACTACCTCTAGGATCTTATGACCTATGGATGGCATGGACTGGTTGGCTTCCCACAAAACCAAGTTGGACTATTAGAGTAAAAATTTGGAGTTTGAAAACAAAGAAGG
>SNQJ01S0113382.1:41122-57066 GCA_010110895.2 Picea sitchensis
ATGTTCCCAAAATTTGAATGCTGGCGCTCTCTAGCTGTTCCTTTGCCCCCACGCGCTGGCTCGCTTGATTTAGTGAGCGATGCTCCTGCATCAACAGGCAAGATGCATGATTCAATCATGGTGGTGGTGGTGGACAAGATTACAAAAGCTACCCATTTTATTCCACTGAAAACTACTCACAAGGCAATAGATGTTGTTGGTATTTTCATAAAGGAAGTGGCATGATTGTACGGAATTCCTAAAACGATTGTGTCCGATAGAGACCCAAAATTCACCTCGAATTTCTGGAAAGGATTGTTCAAAGGATTTAGAATGAATCTGAACTTTAGTACAACTTATCATCCCAAGTCTGATGGACAGACAGAGAGGGTGAACAGAGTAATAGAAGACATATTGATAATGTATGTGATGGAAAAACCATCAAGATGGGAAAATTACCTACACTTGGTATAATTCACCTACAACAATGGGTATCATGCATCGTTGAAGATGAGACCATTTGAATCACTTTATGGAAAAAAGTGAAATACTCTAGTGAGATGGGATAATCTAGCTGATAGAACAGTAGTTGGTCTAGAGTTGCTCAAGGAGATGGAGGACCAAATGATAAAAATTAAGCAGAATTTGAAAGCTGCCTAGGACAAGCAGAAAATTTATGCTGATAAGAACAGAACCCATAGAGAGTTCAAAGTGGGTGATCATGTTTTCCTGAAAGTGAAAGCTAGCAGGAGTTCCTTGAAGCTGGGAAGTTGTGCCAAGTTGGCAGCTAGATTTTGTGGGCCATTTGAAATCCTGGAAAGGATTGGGCCAGTTGCATATATGCTTGCATTACCTGCATCCATGACTATACATAATTTGTTTCATGTTTCATTTCTTAAAAAGTATATGCCTGATGCTAATCATGAAATTGATTGGAATGTGATCCAGGTGGAACAAGAAGGTGTCCTGCAAGTGCATCATGTGCGCATATTGGATAGGAAAAACAAACAGCTCCGGAATCGAGCCATAGGGCTTGTAAAGGTCCATTGGACCCTGTATGGTCCTGAGGACGCGACATGGGAGCATGAAGATGTTATGCGGGAAAAGTACCCGCATCTTTTTGAAAATTTTGAAAATCTTGCAGATGTAGTGTAAATTTGCACTGAGGATAGTGCAAAAATAAGGGGAGGGGATTGTAATGTCCCCAAGGCCAAGCCCTGTTGTAAATAATGTCTATGAAGTATAAAGTTTTTTTATGAACTGTAATTCAAGTTTATAAGGATGGTGAGCCAAGTTATATAAGCTAGTGGGCTTATGTGTTATTAGGATAGGGAGCCTAAGTGTTGAAGGCCATGAGCCTGATTTTTGTACATGTAATTATGCATAGTATTAATACAAAACATCTCTGCGTGTGGACTAACCACGATGAATGAGTGATGGGGGACTAAGCTTCCACAAAACCTGGATAAGGGATTGGGGGCTGGAAAGTTGGAAAGAAAGGCTAAGTGTGGATCCTAGTGGCTTAAGTCCTTGGGAATAATATTTTAATATTATCCCAAAAGCCATGTGAAATCTATGTTTTGTCCTAAGTTCCTATGGAGGGATGCATGTAGCTTCATAGGCAACATGTGTCGACCCAGGCGCATGCGATTTAACCCAAGAAATGAGTTGTGTTGGGGGTTCTCTTTCCACTCCGTCGACTGTTACGTAGGAGTGGGGTAGGCATTCCTCCAACCATGACCTAAATCCAGTGTTCGACCTTCCAATTCCTCCATCCTCCATATGTACGCATTTGGCCTCTATGATTGAACCTCTGTACACCTTACACATCTCTGAAACTAGAGAGGTGAGTTTGTTCCTTATTGCTGGTTGGGAGAACCAAATGTTTCGTAATTGTTGAGCCGTGCATCTTGTGTTGCTTTCCAGAAAGATTAATGCATCCTGTAATCGTGGATCCGCGCTATGATTTAGTGCTGATCATTTTCGTTTCAGGTGTCCATACCTATTTTTCCAATTGACTATTGTGGCCACACAGTGTTGGACTGTGTGTGGCTTGTTGGCCAGTGTGAGGGAGGTGATTTTTGTTGAAGAGGCAGGTTAGCTAGTCTATGAGTGACTCTCTCCAGGTGAGAGAGAGCGTGGAGGAAGTGAGAACTCCTGGAAGGAGTCCTGTAGCTGCCACAGAGCTTGGAGACTTCCGGTCCAGTCTGTTGCTGAAGCCCAAGGGAAGGGAGGTTAGCAGCCGATGGATTGTCTTGGTGACAGTGAAGGTGTATACTCTTGGGGTGGGGTAGACATGTGGGGAATGAGATTCTATGGGTAGTTGGCATAAGTGGCTCCTTGGAGAGAATCCTTCTCCTATGACCATGTGTCTTCCTGTATTACCTGCCTAGCCTACGAATCCCTACCTGGTGGAGCTTAGTCTCAGCTTAGAGGTGACCTACTGCTAAGAGTGATGAGCAGCATGGTCTAAGGTTGGGAGGTTCGTGGGAGGTCTACACACAGTTGGTGAATTACATCCAGTCTAAAAGATAAGTATATACATGCGTATAATTTCAATTAAATATGCATGTCTGTGATTCTAGCAATGTTTACATGTATTCCGTTGTATTCATGAATTATTGTTAATGCTGTGGATTATGTATGCTAACGGTATTAATGTGCTTACATTGTGTTTAACTGTAACTAAGCAATTGTATTTCATAAGAATTCATAATATATTACAATAGTGTTTTTCCACGTAGTAATGTTGGCCCGACAATGGGGTTGATGGTTGGGAACGTTATAGTAACCCTACAAGGGATTCAAAAGCATGTCTCAGTGAGACAAATATAAGCCCTCCAAGTGAAGAAGTATTGCAAAATGGGATGTCCCTTGTATGCAATATAGGTACTTAACTCTGTTGATAATGACAAAGCCAACCTAGAGGACCATCCCATATTGAGAGAATATAAGGATGTATTCCCAGAAGAGGTGTCAGGCCTACCTCTTGATTTTTCAATAGAATTTGTACCAAGAGTAGTGCCAATGTCTAGAAAACCCTATAGAATGAGTACACCGGAGTTAGTTGAGCTCAAGATACAACTGAAGGAGATGTGGGAAAAATCCTACACTGATCCTAGTGTGTCTCCATGTGGATCACCAGCCTTGTTTGTGAAAAATAAAAATGGCACACTCAGACTGGGCATAGATTATAAACAACTCAATAAGATGACCATCAAGAATAATTATCCCTTGCCAAGGATCAATGACTTGTTTGTCCAATTAAGGGGTGCTACCATATTCTCCAAGATCAACTTGAGGTCTGGATACCATCAGGTCCAAATTAAATATGAAGATATTCACAAGACAACCTTTAAGACAAGATATGGTCACTATGAATTTGTGGTGGTGCCATTTGGGCTTACCAATGCACCAGCCACTTTTATGTGCTTAATGAATAATGTACTCATAAAGTTGTTGAATAGGTTTGTGTTGGTTTTCATTGATGATATCCTAATCTATTCCAAGAATATAGAATAGAATGAAGAGTATCTAAAGATAGTACTCCAAGTACTAAGATAATATCAACTCTATGTTAAGCTCAGTAAGTGTGAATTTTTCTAGAAACAGGTCCACTACCTAGGCCATGTTATTTCTAAGGAAGGAGTAGCAGTTGACCCTAAAAATATTAAATCCATCATGGATTGGACTACCCCAAAGGATGTATCTGATATCATATCCTTTATGGGCCCAGTACGATACTAAAGGAGATTCATAAAAGTATTCACCAAGATTGGTTGCCCAATTAACTCCCTTCATAAAAAGGGGGTTAAATTCATTTGGACATCAAAATGTGAAGAAATATTTTAAGAGATAAAATACCTTCTAACCAATGCAACTGTATTGGATATTGCAGATCCAAACAAATGCTTCCTTGTGTGTACAAATACCTGCAAGGAAGGGCTCAAAGGAGTCCTTATGAAAGAAGGACATGTGATTTGTTATGAATCCAGAAAATTGAATGAGCATCAAGTCAGTTATGTGACCCATGATATGGAATTGGATTCCATAGTGCATACTTTAAAAATGTAGAGCTATTACCTCCTAGGTAGGAGATTTGTGCTTATGATAGACCATAGTGGATTGAGGTATTTGTTTGACCAACCAAAACTCAATGCAAGACAAGATAGGTGGATGGATCTCCTTAGTGAGTTTAATTTTGAAATCAAACATATCAAAGGAAAAGAGAACACGGTGGTTGATGCCCTTAGTAGAAGTATGAAAGTAGTTCACTTGGCAGTTGTAAGCGCCAATGAATCATAAATCAAAGAGAGGGTCAAAACTGCACAATAAACAGATACATTTTTCAAGATCATGACTTCATACCTAGAGCAAGAGCCCACAGGGCTGAAGTACGAAGGTGATCAGATGCTTAATGATGGCCTACTGACCTATAATGACAAATTGTAAATTCCAAATTGTGACGAATTGAAGAGATTAATAATGGATGAACTACATAAAAGACCATATATTGATCATCCTGGTTATCAGAAAATGATCATGACCACTAGGAAACTATTCTATTGGCACATACTGAAATAGGACATAGATGATTACTTATCCAAGTGTTAGAAAGTCAGGGCATAGCATTGACACCCAGAAGGGTTGTTACAACCCCTACCAATTCCTCAATGGAAATGGGAAACCATCTCTATGGGTTTCATCACATGATTACCAAAATCAACCAAACAGAACGATGTCTCATGGTAGTTGTGGAAAAACTGAGAAACGTTGCTCACTTCATGCTTATCAAGTCAACTTACAAGGAAATAGATATTGCTAGTATCTTCATGAAAGAGATATTAAGACTGCATCGCATGCCTAAGGAAATTATATCCAATAGAGATACAAATTTTACTTCAAACTTTTGGAAATCTTTGTTTGTTGGTTTTGAAACCAAATTTCTCTTTAGTACAACCTATCACCCTCAAAACGATGGGAAAAAAAAGAGGGAAAAAAAAGTATTAGAATACATGTTGAGGATGCATGTAATGCATCAACCCAAGAAGTGGGAGGACTACCTACCACTGGTATAATTTTCCCACAACAATGGATATCAAGATTCATTAAAAATTATCCCTTTTGAAGCCCTCTATGGAAGGAAATGCAACATTCCAATTAGATGGAAAAACCCAGTAGGAAGAGTTACAATCATGCTAGATATGCTAAAGGAAATGGAACAACAAGTGATTTAGATCAAGAAAAATCTGAAGATAAACCAGGATAGAGAAAAGAGCTATGAAGACTTGAAAAGGACTCCTAGAGAGTTCCAAGTAAGGGATCATGTGTATCTCTGAGTTGGACCTAGGAGAAGCTCCTTTAGGATGGGATATTGTGCCAAGATGGCACCCCGATATTGTGGGCCCTTTGAATTTTTGGATAGAGTGGGACAAGTAGCCTATCGGTTAACACTCCCTCCCACAGTGAAGGCAGATAATGTTTTCCATGTTTCTTTATTAAATAAGTATGTACATGATTCTAATCATATTATTGATTGGTCTGTGATTCAGGTGGAACCTGAGGGAGAATTCCTGCCAGAACCTCAATGCATAATAGACAGGAAGGAAACCCCACTCAGGAACAAAACCATTGAAAAGGTCAAGGTGCAGTGGAAACACTTTGGCCCAGATGAGGCTACATGGGAAATGGAGGATTCCATGAGATGGGCATATCCAATTTTTTTTACTTCTGTACATATAGAGAACATCAACAGATAGAACATCAGGGACAATGTTCCTTTAAGGGGGAGGGGATTGTAATACCCCTATTTCTCCCATTTTGTAAATATAACTATAAATGGCCAAGAGACTATGAAAGACTAAATGTGTGTGAATGTTTGATTTGATGAACCTTGTATAAAAGGGTCAATGTATGAATTTATGTTATTAATATAATTTGAATATGTGTTGCACAAATGCTAAAAGGGGGAAAGTTTTCCAAGATAGACCATGGATTCTATTAGAGAGATGGTGAGGGCAAACCAATAATGGTTGAGATGACCCTCACCAAACTAGTACCTACTAGGTGTAATTGCTCAACGGTCCTCTGACCCAGAAATGAATTACCAATTAGGCTGGTAGTTGGAAGACCATCCTCAAGAGTTAATGAGGAGATGGGGCAGGGTAGCCATCTGTAAGGCTTCCAGGCTTAATGTCGAATGGGGATTCAGACCCATGCAACCTTGCTGAGGAAGGAAAAAAAGGAGGTAATTCGGGGACAAAGACAGATCTGCAAATTAGCAGAATAGAAAAAACACTCTCCTAAGAAGAGCAGTGAGGATACTTTGACTCCGGAGTTGAGAGAAAAGCATAGAGGAAAGCTCATTTTGGCTGTAATAATATCAGGGCAGGGTTTCTCTACAAGCTAAGAAATGAGGTTGACAAGTGACTAAGGAAGTTCCTGTGCATAACTCCTTGCTTGGATTGGAGAAAACCGATTTCCAAGACCCTGTGGGAGGATGAGAGTAACCTTCGTCCTTCATTTTTGTGGAGCAAAGAGAAAAAATCTATGCCAGAGAATCATGATCTAGCTTAGGGGTGGAAAGTGGTAAATCCGTCAGGAGTGATTGTGCCTTTGGCTAGGAGGAAACATGCACCCCTTTTAGCAGTTGCTTCACATTTACTAGTTATGATAAGTATTTTGATACTATGTATAATATATTGGATGTGATGATGAAATGTCTATGTTTATGGTTAAATCTTGCAGTATTGGAACAATTATTAGATAAGCTCTTTTTCTTCTGCAAACTTCTATACTTCATGGTTTTCAATTTATCTCAGTTTTGTTGCTAGATAGTTGTGATATGTGAATCTGCAAGAGAGATGGGGTCATGCCAACCCTTTGAAGTTTACCTTAGCAGGAATGTCAAGCTCAACATCCTGTGGGAGATTGGTGTTTTTCATTTAGGTTAACCATCCATCTGACCAAGGGATTCGGCCCACGTCCTTAGCCCATTTGTTGTAAAAGGATTAGCACTTAGCCCCTAGAATGTCCAAAGGATCCATATGACCAGGGTTTGGGAACCATGCACTAGTCTGAAAGGAGCTAGCCCTTTGGGAATTCGAGAGTTATGTCCCCACAATCCTCGAAAGTAGCCAAAGGCCGGAGTCGCAAATCGATGAGGGTTGTTGATCTAGAGATCCAGTGTAGACCTCTACCAGTCGTTAGATTGGACGTTGGAAGGGAGGTGTTAAGTGCTTCAACGAAGTGCTACTTCGGGGGATTAAGAGTGGTCTAGCACTGAAACTCACAAATGTTGGAGTTGCAAAGTTAATCTAGACCAATGATAATGGAGGGACACGTGTCCACCGATCAACAGTTATCTGGGAGTCTAGGCATGCAATGATTTAGAAACATGCGAGTTCCCCCCCGAAGCTCTTTGAGCCAGAGTAAATCCTCGTCATAGATGCTAGATACAAGTGGAGACAAATACGGCGTGTTCTGGAGGGAAAACCAGGAGACACACACAGAAATCCCGAATGTCAAACTGCAGAAGTGACGTGGACCGTCGATCCTTGGATCCTTCGAGATCCTTCCTAGCCAATGATCTAAGGGACCCACCTTCGACTACCCAACTAACCAGAAACACTTCATGGAGCGACACATGGGCCCTACTCATCCCCCATCAAGTGTTGATTGTTGAACCAAAACCGTTGGATGACCGGATACGTGGCATGCGATCTTGTAGTCTGGAGACTTTGTACTGCGGAGGAACCCGACCAAGAGTTTACGAAGTATGAAACAGTCAAAGTCACAAGAGCCAAAGTGAATCTTGACCATTGGTAGGATGAGGACACTTGGCGCCATATTAGAGACTCCAGAGACTTATCTCTTCAGGGAATTTGCAACATGATAATTTGGCAAGCTCTGAAGCCTGGAGCTGTGAAGTAATGAGAACCGTAGATCTATCGATCTACGTGGAATATTACGGACATCTAGATTGAAGGACTGAGCAATTATCTGTCTATGATGATGTGGTCGTAGATGCTAGGAACACGTGGTGATAGATCCGGTATGGTCTAGAGGGAAAGAAGGGAGACACACAAAGAACTCCCAAATGTCAAACTGTCAAAATGACGTGGACCATCAATTGCTTGATCCTTCGAGATCCTTCCAAACCGTCGATCTAAGGGACCCATCTTTGACTACCCAACTAATCAGAAACACGTCGTGGAGTGACATGTGGGTCCTACTCATTCCCCATCAAGTGTTGACCATTGAACTAGGACTGTTGGATGAGTGGATACGTGGCATGTGATCCCATAGTCCTGACAGTTTGTACTCCAGAGGAACCCGACCAAGATTTTAAGAAGTATGAAACCATTGAAGTCACAACCGTCGAAGTGAATCTCGACCATTGGTAGGATGAGTACACTTGGTGCCATATTAGAGACTCTGGAGACTTAGCTCTTCAGGGAATTCACGACATGAGAAGTTGGAAAGCTCCGAAGCCCGGAGCCGTGAAGTAAAGAGAACCATAGATCTATGGAACTACATGGAATCTTATGGACAATTAGATTGAATGACTGAGAAGTTATCAGTCTATGATGGCATGGCTTGATGATGTCATTCTATGTGATGTGGACCCACAACATGCTTGCCACGTGTCACCCATCTTTGATCAGTTCACATACCCATTATGCATGTTATATCATGACATGTGTCACCCATATCAAGGACATGTGTCAACCCTCGACCCTCACCGCTTGTCAATTCCCAGTTCATGCCTGCCCAGTCAGCGTGGTTGGTGATGTATACAGGACTCCGGGAGTTTGGATAACTTCGGGAGTTTGGGGATTTTTGGGCGTGTTATAATTAGGAATGTCCAACATAAAACGTCAAATGTCGAATGCAGAAGGGCCAAGGCCACGCGGTGAAATTTTGGGAGTTCAGGAGTTTGGGCATAGTATGGTAAAAAGGTATGCTCAATGGAGATCGCCGATCATCAAACGTCGAACGTTAAATGATGGTCGTCGATCGCCGAAATACTGAAAAATTAAGACTTTGACCTTTGATTACCGACCGTTGAATGGCTAAGGCCACATGGAAAGACCTCAGGACTTCAGGGATTAGGAAAACGATATGTTCAACATCGAGTACCAAAGCCCCCTTTTAACTATAGATCTCGATGGAGGATTTGAACCATTGATCCCCTCTATTGTTCGACAATCTGAGAATTTAACAACACTTTTGGAACTCTCGAAGTCAAGGAACTTCCAAAGTGTCGAAACCTTTTCTAACACAGGCTCGTAGCTCCCGGTTTTCAGCCCGAGGTCACGAGGAAGACTCCATTATCCGATTCAAGTGCACAGTGAGAGATGTAAGCTTCAGGGGAGCTGATTAAGAGGGTTTTTCTTAAGTAAGGGACCAAAAATGAACCAGGGAAAGTGAAAATTTGATGCCCCATCCCTAGAAAGGTTAATTAAGGGGTTTGGTATGTTACACTCACATTGATTTTTTATTGGTCAAACAAATACCTCAACCCACTATGGTCTATCATAAGTACAAATATTCTACCTAAGAGGTAATGTCTCCACTTTTTTAAAGCATGCACTATGGAAGCCAATTCCATATGATGGGTCACATAATTGACTTCATGCTCATTCAATTTTATGGATTCATAGCAAATCACATGTCCTTCTTGCATAAGGAATCCTCTGATCCCTTCCTTGCAGGCATCTATACACACCAAGAAGTCCTTGATTGGGTCTGCTATCTTCATCACACATGCATTGGTTAGAAGGTATTTTAGCTCTTGAAATATTTCTTCACATTCTGATGTCCAAATGAATTTAACCCCCTTTTTTAGAAGGGAGGTGATTGGGAAACCAATCTTGGAGAATCCTCTTATGAATATCCCATATTATCCTGCGAGGCCCATAAAAGATCCGATATCAGATACATCCTTTGGGGTAGGCCAATCCATGATGGATTTAATCTTTTTAGGATCAACTACCATTCCTTCCTCAGAAATAACATGGCCAAAGTAATGGACTTATTTCTGGAAAAAGTCACACTTACTAAGCTTAGCATAGAGTTGATGTTCTCTTAGTACTTGGAGTACTAGCTTGATATTTTCTTCATGTTCTTCCCTATTCTTGGAATAGATTGGGATATCATCATTTAAAACCAAGAAAAATCTATCGAAGAACTTTTTGAATACATTTTTCATTAAGCACATGAAAGTGGTTGGTGCATTGGTAACCCCAAATGACACCACCACAAATTCATAGTGACCATATCTTGTCCTAAAGGTTGTCATGTGGATGTCTTCATATTTAATTCGGACCTGATAGTATCTAGACCTCAAGTCAATCTTGGAGAATATGGTAGCACCCCTTAATTGGTCAAACAAGTCATCAATCCTTGGCAAGGGATACTTATTATTGATGTTCATCTTATTGAGTTGTCTATAATCTATGCACAATCTGAGTGTGTCATATTTCTTTTTGACAAACAAGGCTGGTCCTCCCCATGGAGATACACTAGGCCGAATGTAACCTTTGTCCAACATCTCCTTCAACTGTAGTTTGAGTTCAACTAGTTATGGTGTACTCATTCTATAGGGTGTTCCAGACATTGGCACCACTCCTGGTACAAGTTCTATTGAAAAATCAATATCCCTTTTTGGAGGTAGACCTGTTACCTCTTCTAGGAATACATATTTATATTCTCTTAATATGGGATGGTTCTCTAGGATGGGTTTGTGATTCTCAATGGAGTTTAGTACTTGTATTGCATACAAGGGACATCCCTTTCTGCAATACTTCTTCAATTGGAGGGATGATATTTGTCTCACTGAGATAGGATTTTGAATCCCTTGTAGGTTTACCCTTCTTCCCTCTTCATTTTCACACTCTAAAGTTTTACTGTAACAATCCAACTTGATTTTGTGGGAAGCCAACGAGTCCATGCCAATCAGTGGGTCATAGGATCCTAGAGGTAGTATGTTTAGGTTTTCTTGGGTGGGAAACCCACTCATGACAAATTGGCATGCTGGTATGACCTCTGTTACTTTTATTTTGGTTCCAGTGGCTAGTTGTACCAGCCATGATTTAACATGTTTAACATTTTGCAATTTATATTTATCAACAGTTTGAGGGGAAACATAACTCAAATTAGAACTAGGTTCAATTAAAATGGAAACATGATGCTTGGAAATCGTACCTTCCATCTCCACCACTGAATCTTGGTGGTCAGTTCGTCTATTATCCAAGGCTGCATAAATTTGTGGTTGCATCCTAGCCACATAATTGACTATGGTAGCCTCTTGGATGTTGTAGACCCTCCCATTGTTCTGTTTCCTATGCAGACAGTCTCTCAGTAGATGTTCCTCTACACAACCCTAACATTTCAAGGGTTCTCTCTTCGTGTTATCAGTCTTACTTGGAGCTACTCTTAATGGTTTATTTCCACTGTGGGATGGAAAAATTTGTTGATACACACTTCTCGTAGGAAGTCTCATCCTCAAGCTCTTACCAGGGTTCTTAAATCTCAAGGGTTTAAACCCCTTTTTCTTGAATCTCGAATCGTTTTACTTCTTCCAGTATTCATGGTTTTTTTTATTACTCTTGAATTCCTCATAGAAATATCTTTCTTTTCAAATGGTATCTTCTAAGGTCTTTGGATCATCAAACTCAATTATATCCTGGTAGTATTGAGTTAATCCACTAATAAATCGTTGCATATTTACATTTTCATCCTTTATGTAGGGCACATACCTCATAAGTTCGAGAAATTTGTTGATATACTCATCTATGGTGAGCTGTCCCAGCTTTAGTTCATAGAAATCCTTGGTATTTCCATCAAAGTAATTTTCTGGCAGGTACTTCTTCTTGAATTATTTCTCAAATTGTTTCCATTCCAATTCCTTCTCGTGGAATCCTTTCACATTCCTAAGGTCCTCCCACCAAATGGAATCTTTCCCATTTAGGTTGAAAATGGTTGTCCAAGCCTTTAAGTTTTCATAGTAGTCATGGACTCTGGAGTATTTATTCAAACCGAGTAGCCAAACTTCTGCTTCTTCCCCCTTATTAATCTCTCCATCTAAGGTGGGTGGCTTGGATATCTTGAATTCTTCAGGGTCACGACTCTTGGAATGTTTACTCTTCTTTCCTCTAGTCTAAGAATGGCAACTAGTTTTTCCACTAAAAGATTCCTCGGAGTGGTTAGTGTCCTCACCATAGGAATCTTCCATTGAATGTATCTTGGCTCCATGTTGGGCCTTCTTTGAGGTGCTCCTTCGGGTGTGGCCACTCTTAGGACCATGCGTTTGTATCTCTTGTGGGCTTAGTATGATTCCTCTCCACATGACTGGAAGCTGGACCATGTTGCACTTTCCTTTGTATATCTGATAGGATTTGCAGTAGGACTATATTAATTTCAGTCTGCTTTTCCTTCTCCTTGATCATCCTTTCATTGTCAGCCTTTTAACTTTGTAATTCTTCCATCAGGCTTATTATAGGTTTAGCCAAAGTTTGAGGGGTTTCCACCACCCTCCTTTCATCGGATTCTTCCTCTCTATTATGGGAGCTCTCCCCCAACTCCTGATGTGTCACCATCCTTTACGTTGTAGTTTAGTTTTTGTTCATTAACTGCTTACGTGCTATTAAAACATTTTTTGTTAGTTACTAATCTACCAATTCAT
The DNA here is from genome assembly GCA_010110895.2 of Picea sitchensis. Lineage (NCBI taxonomy): Eukaryota > Viridiplantae > Streptophyta > Pinopsida > Pinales > Pinaceae > Picea > Picea sitchensis. The sequence goes on from SNQJ01S0113382.1 coordinate 53,790, forward strand.
GAACAACATATATCATTGCAAGGTGAAGTCAGTTCTTTATTTGGAAACATTAGCAACCTACAATGCATACTTCCAAAACATATATGAACAATAGAAGGCGTCATTTCTCTCTTCTCTAGAGGTTCAGACAAGTTTCTTATAGAAGAGGGTAAGGTAGGGTGTTACCCAATAATTTTTCTAATAATTTTTTTATGTGACTCATGCATGAGCCGAAGCAGGCCAAGTGTTGTTTCCATGCTCTGATACCAATTTGTAACACACCCAACCCCTAAATACCCTCTATATGGATGGGACATCAGATTTATGCTCTTCCTAACTATCTCAAATCCTAATTCCAGGAATTTTGTTGGTTACTACTTGCCATGAGCTTTCTAATGATCACCACTGCACTAAATCCGAAGTTGGGCCTGTAAGTTATGGCATTCTGAAGTTACTCGAGGCATTACTAGTTGGGGTCTTTGGCGTTCGATGTTGAACATACAATTTTCCTAATCCCCAAAGTCCCGAGATCTCGCCACATGGCCTTAACCATTTAGTGATCGACGTTGGGCATTTTACGCTGAACATCCCTTTCTTCTGGTGTTTGGCAGTCGGCAATCGGCGGTCAACATCCTACTTTTTCGACGTTTTGGCAATCGAAAATTGTTGTTGAACGTTCGGTGTTACGATCGATGATCTCCGTTGAGAATCCATTTTTACCATACTATTCCTCGACTCTCGAACTCCCAAAATTTCTCCACGTGGCCTTGGCCCTTCGGCAATTGACATTTGGCATTTTATGTTGGACGTTCATAAATTTTAACACGGCCCAAAACTTATGAACTCCCGATGTTTTCCAAACTCTCAAAGTCCCGTATACATCACCAACCACATTGGCTAAGTAGGCACGAACCAGGAACTGACATGCGAGAAGGGTCGATGGGTGACACAAATCCTCATTAGGGGGTGACAGGTGTCATGCTATAATAGTCATAAAGTATCTGCGAATCGAAAAAATATGGGTGACATGTGGCACCTTGGTTGTGGGTCCACGTCACCCGAGATGACATCAGTAAGCCACATCAACCCCCATCATACAGTTGGAATTTATCCACGTGGATCCATAGATCCATGGTCCTCATTACTTTGTGGCTCCCAGCTTCAAAGCTTATCGACTCATCTCGATGCAAATCCCCCAAAGATCCAAGTCTTCGAACTCTCATATCTAGCACCACGCGTCCTCTTCCTACCAACAACCGAGATTTATTTCGACGTTCGTGACTTTGACGATTTTCACACCTTGAAAACCCTTGGCCAAATTCCTCCAAAGTACGAAGTCTCCGGAGCACGGGATCGCTTTCCACATACCCGTTCATCCAATGGTTCTCGTCACTTCGACCATTCGACATTATGGAGTTTGGCGTGTATCTCCCGGATTTCCTTCTGGACCATGCCAGATCACTTTCCATGCGTACCTAACATCTACAACCCGGATTTACTCTGACTTGCAAAGCTCTGAGGAAACTCATGCATCCCTATATTGTCCAATATCCAAACTCCCGGATAACCGTTGATGTGTTGACACGTGTCCCTCTAGTTTCAACAGCCCCGATTAACTACGTGACTCCGACATTCAAGATTTTTCAGCAGTAGACCACTCCTATTATCCCAGAGTAGGACTTCATTGAAGCACTTAATGCTTCCCCAGCTAGGTCCAATCTAATGGCTAAGAGGGATCTACAATGGATCTCCAGATCGATGGCCCTCGTCGATTCACGACTTCGGATTTCAACTATTTTCGAGGGTTGTAGAATCATAAGTTTTGAAGTCCCAAAGCCGAAAGAGATAGCCCCTTTTTGGACTAGCGCAGGGATCCTAGACCCTGGTCACATGGGTTTCTTGAATAATATTATGGGCTAGGTGCAAATCCTTTTGTAGCAAGTGGGTTAGGGACACAAGCATGAGTCCTCAGTCATATGGGTGGTTAGTCTAAAGGGAAACACTCTTCTCCCACAGAGAGGAACTTCACATTCTCGCTAAGGAAAATTCAAAGGATCATCAGGACTTGGGCGTTTCAGTTACTCCTACCCTCTACTCTCTTGTGAACTCATATCCCATGACCCTCTAACAACTAAACTGAGATAAATCAGAGATCATATAGATAAAACAATTTACAAAAAACATGGATCATTTCTAACAATTGTAAAAATATTGAAAGACTTAATCATAAACACAGACCTTTCATTATCACATCCAATGTATTATATAGAGTATGAAAATACTTATAAGAACTGTAAAATGTGAAGTAACTGCTGAAAGGGGTGCTCGTTTCCTCCCAACCATAGGCACAGTCACTCCTGAAGGATTTACCACTAGCCACCCTCGAGCTAGACCATGATGCTTTGTGAGATATTCTTTCTACTTACTCCACAGCAGTCAAAGATGGAGGTTACTCTCCTCCTCCCACAGGAAATTGGAAACCGGTTTTCTCTACTCTAAACAAGTAGGTTTGCATGAGTATTTACTCTGTCACTCATCAGCCTTGTCTATCATATTGTATCCAAACCCTATCCATGGCTTCTTTCATCCAAAATGAGCTTATTGCTCATCTTTTCCTTTCTATTTCAGAGTCGAAGTATCCTTCCTTTCTCTTCTCAGGAGAGTGTTTTCTCTACTCTGCAATCTGGTCGATCTATCTCCATCCCCAAATTACCTCATTTCTTTCCTTCCTCAAAAAGGTTGCATGGGTCTGAATCCCAATTTGTGTTCAATCCTAGAATCCTTACAAATGGGTACCCTTCCCCATCTCCTCATTAACTCTTGAGGATGATCTTCCATCTACCAACCCGACTGGTAATTCATTTATGGGTCAGAGAACTATTGAGAAATTACACCCAGTAGGTACCGGTCTAGTGAGGGTCATATCAACCATTCTTAGTTTCCCCTCACCATCTCTCTCTCATATCATCCATGGTCTATCTTGGAAAACTTCCCCCCTTTCAGCAGTTGTGCAACACATATTCAATTTCTATTAATAACAAAAAATTCATACATTGATCCTTTATACAAAGGTTCATGAAATCAAACATTCATAGATATTTAGTTCGCCATAGTCTCTTGGTCAGTTATAGTTATATTTACAAACTATGGGAAACAAGGGTATTACAAGAACAAAGAGATTCAAATAGATTTCAAGCATCGTGTTTAGGTGCCAATATCAAATAAATTCAAGATTAAACATTTTCTCCTCAACATTGGTGACTAGATAAAAATTCCAGGGAAGGAGGTGACATTAAAT
>SNQJ01S0113383.1:4530-22530 GCA_010110895.2 Picea sitchensis
ATATATAAAGTAAGAAAACTGAGAAAAAATAAAGAAAAACTTAAAAAAAAAATTATAGGTCAAAAAAACCTTTAAAAAGTTGAAAAAACCCCAAAAAATTAAAAAACATACAAAAAAAACCCAAATTAAGAAACTTAAAATAAAAATTTTAAGCAACATTGAAATAAAAATTAACAAAAATAAATTGAAAAACCTTAAAACTACAACAAAAAATTAAAATTTATATTAAAAACGTTAAAAAAATAAAATTTAGACAAAAAAAAATCACAAAAATCTTAAAAAAAAACATAAACCTATATTATAATATAACTATATAATATTATAACTATATTAGAATATATTATAATATAACTATGTTAATATAACATAGTCAATATAACATAGTTATATTAATTATAATGTAACATAGTTAATATAACTATGTTACATAGTTATAATATAACATATGTTATAATAACTATACTATAATATAACATAGTTATAATATAAAATTGTTATATTATAACTATGTTATACTATATTATAACTATGTTATATTATAACATTTTTACATTATTAACATATTATAAAAGTAATAATAATAATAAATTTGTAGCTTATGTAAATTTAATGTTTTTGTTAATTTTGTTTTTTTAGATGTTTTTTTTTTTTTTTATTGAATTTTGATTACTTTTCAGTGTTTTTTTTTTAATTTTAATTTTCTTTTTTTAAGTTTGAAGAGATTTTTGGCTCTTTTTTTTTTTTAAAAAGATATTTTTGTTTTTTAAATTATTGTTTTTAGGGAAATTTTAATTTTTTTTCATTTCTTTCTAGTTTTTCTTAGTTTTTCACAATTTTGTTAGCTCATAAAATTTCCTAGTTCATATGTTTTGAATATGGTCAATATAACAATACTTTTAAGTAATTATTTATGTTTCATTCAATGTAACTTGTATTTACTGTTTTATTATTAAAAGTAAAAAATTATTAAAAAGTGACATTGAATTTTTAAAGTATAGTGTGATATTTTCAAGGTATTCTGTATTACATTGTGCTTTGCATGATAATAACATTTAAAAAGTAAACATTTAAGGGTTTATTTTATGATTTTGTTTATAGTAATGATTAGTTCTTTTAGCACATTATAAAAATGTGTCATTTTAATACCCCAATTTTAAAATGGGAGCTACCGGTAGCAATACTTTTCAATTTGATGGTTGATTTTGAGGTTTTGGTTTTAATGGTACCATGTGATAAAAATATGATTTAAAATGATCTCAAAATTTAATCTTTTGAAAAGAAAAAAAATAATCAAAAACATCTTATTTGTTTTTAGGTGTTGATTTTAAGGTTTGAGATCATAGTTCTCATTAAGTTGGTAACTATATTTTCCATGTTTATACAAAATTTGACTAGATTATTAGATTATTGAATTTCAAATCCTATAATTGATTTGTGTTCACAATCATAAATTGTGTCTGCTCCAAATATAATTTTTTCTCTAATTCCTTATCAGCTTTCTTCTACACGTGGCAGAAAGTGGTATCTCAAATAAATTGCATTAGTAAAAGCAGTTCATAAATAAGTATAAAATGCAAACTTAAGAAGGTTGGAAATTTTAGACCAGAACTTGAAATGAGGCATGAATATAGTCATTGGAAAGATCATTTAGAGGAGAATTTATTCAATCAATTATAAGTATATGTTAATGCAACAATACCTCTCATAAATGCATATTCATAATGAATTGTAATCTAATTAACAAAATATTCTACAATATGCATGATTGTAACAATAACTGTTACATGTCCATTTATTACAAAATTAGAGGTATAAGAAAGTAGATTTGGTTCCTTTATGAGGAATAGAGATATGGAATATTTCCAAGGATATTATATCCATGAGAATGAGGTCATAGGTCTACATGTCATTATGGGAAATTAAAAAACTAAGTTCAATGAACATAGAAGTTGGATGGAGCTAATGGAGTTGGTTGAAACTATGTGAAGATTGCACAAGGAAGTGCAAGTTGTAGGGAATACAATGAAAAGGTGATAATATCTCAAGAGGAGATGTTACAGTGTCTGAACGTTTTGTAGACACAAGTTAATAAGGATTCTTCCACAAACAAACAACCACTACAAGGAACGCAGAAGTATCCATATCTCATGATAGGGAAGAAGATCATAGAGGATCTAGGAAATCAATTAATTTTGGTAGACATCATCAGCATCGTCATCCTCATAATCATCACCATAATCATTCACTAGGAAAATAAACTGTAAGAGGACATGTACATTCAATTTCATAGAGAATCCCAAGTGTGTCCCCTTTCAAAAGATAAAGGAGGAGGAATGAGTCAAATGTTTTTTAAGGAGAAATCAGAATGATCAAGACACCATAATTTGATGGAGATCATAGGAAGGGAGAATATGTTGAATCTTCATTTATGGGCGTGAAGAAATATTTCCAATTGCATGATTATCCATCAAATGTGGAAGCCAAAATTTCAACCTACCATATTGAATGAAAATCATATATGTGTTGGGATAAGCTCAAGCAAGTTAACACCATCGATGAGAAGAGGATGTCGTGGAGGGAGTTCAAAAATTATTTTCAAAATAAATACTTGTTAGAGATATATTATGAAAAGAAAATGCAAGAGTTCTTTGAACTCAATCTTGGAAGCATGAAAATGGATGAGCATGAGAGGAGAGTCCTTGAATTGTTTAGGTATGTTGGCTTCATAAAGGATTAGAAGGTAAAAATCCAAATATTTCTAAGTGGGATACCTTCCTTTTATAGTGATAAAAATATCTTTTATGAGCGTAGAACTTTGGATGATGCATTATGAAGGATAATTATTTATATGTATAGAAGAAATGAAGGTCGACATTCCAAGGACTTGGGATGATAAGAAGAGATGAAATATGGACCAGCAAAAGAAATGATTCAAGCCTCCTTTCCTCATAAATATATCTCAGGCATATAAGCAAGGGAAACCTGCATAAGGTGAACACAAAATGAGATATTCCTTGGATAAAAGGCCAAGATAACATCCCATAAAGTGTTGGGAATGTGAAGGAGGCCACTTTTATAAATATTTTCCTCACAAGAGAGAAAGGATGAGTACTATGCATGACCTTTAGGAAGTTGATACGGTGGATGACTTGGGTAGGAACATTCCAAGGATTTATGCATCCTTGGAAAATAGACAAGTAGACTACCAATCCCTCATGATTTTTTTAAATTCTTACTTAGGCACCTATATACTTTGTTATCTAGTGATTTCCTTACTGCAATTAGATTAGAAACTCAAAAAACCAAAACACAATATTGAAATATTAAACTCAATGTCATGTAGCGGAAGCATAAACTAGGAATCCAAATAAAGCACACATGAACACCAGTATTTTTAGGTAGATATCCCTAGAAAAAAACTCTAAGGGAAAACTTGTGTTGAGAATTATTTATTATGCTAAAATTAGGGCTCATGTAAGAGGGATAATGACCCATTGAGAGAAATGCAACTGCATACTAACTTTGAAAGGTTTCACCTGTTCTATCACTAGTTATGGAATAATGTTTGAGGTACATGTGAATTTCCATTCTGTGACCCACAGATATCTATGACTGTCTCCACTCTAACTGACGAAAGTGTATGGAAAACCTATATGGAAAGCTCTGTATTATCCAACACTCTCATGTGGCTTCATTCTACTGAAAATGGCTTGTGTATTCCTTTTTTGTCTCTTCTCCTTGACCTATATGATATATAGATGAAAGTCGTTCTTCACCTATCCAATACTTTGAAACATATTCCTTCATGATCTAATACTATATGTGTCAACTCTTTGAACACAACTTCTTTCAAGTGTCTCTCTCCTTCACCCTAGCCTTTCTTTCATAATCGTGAGTTACAATCTATTTCTAATCTCTCTTGAGATTTAGATTGCATGCGAAGGTTGCATGCTAAGATTACATGTTAAGTACTTTTAGTACTTTCCTCAAATAAATCAATTAAATAATTACATAATTAATTAATAAAATAAATTTAATTTAGTAATTCCTTTAATTAAATTAAATTCAAGAGTAATGATGTGTACAATTTCCACATGTCTAGACACGTATATCGGTGTGGAAGCACCTTTCTGATGCTACCACTAAAATCAACTCTCCCTCTTAGCGAGTAAGGTATTCTGCACCACTATAAGTTTGTCTCTAAAGAATACAAACTTTCATTTCTCCAAGGGCTTGGTCAGAATATTTGCAGCCTACTCATCTATGGAAATATACTAAAGGTTCACTTCTCATTTATGTATCTTATCCTGAATGAAGTGATATATGATCTCATTATGCTTGGACCTTTCATGGAATATTGGATTCTCAGAGAGTTTGATACAACTCTGACTATCACAATATATCACCATAGGATCCAACTCCTAACAAAATAAACCTGTAAGTACTTTCTGAAGCCAAATGGATTCACAACTATCCATACTCACTGCCATATACTCTGCCTTTGTTGAACTCAGTGCTACAAAATTTTTATTCCTGTTGAACCAAGTACTCACTATTGATCCCAAGTTTAAGCAACACCTTGAGGTGCTCTTTCTATCTATTGTACTGCTCAATGTATTCCCAATCTGAGTCTGTATATCCATTCAACTCTACTCCATGTCCTCCAAGATACATCAATCCATACTCCATTGTACCTATCAAGTACCTGAGCACATGCTTTGTTGTGATCCAATGCACCTTCCTTGGCTCTACCTTGAACTGAATTAAGGTGTTCGCAGCAAAACAAATATCTCGTCTAGTGTTAACCAAATACATAAAGGACTCTACCAGCTTCCTGTATATCCTAGAATCCACCAACTCTGAATCTGAAGTGTCAATACTCTTTAGATTGGTAATAATAGGTGTAGCCATCGGTTTGGAGTCCTCCATCATAAATCTACTCAAGATATCTACTGCATACTTGTATTTTCAAAGGAATATCTCTCTTGGTACCTTCCATACCTATAACCCCAAGAAATAATGCATCAATCCAGTGTCCTTCATCCTGAACTCACTAGATGAATATTTTTTTCACCCTACAATAATCTCTTCTGCACTTGTGAGAAATAAATAATCAACGTATCGAACCAATATGAGAGTATCCTCTCCAATAAGTATGAAAAACAATTTACGATCCACCTCACTCTTGGTAAATACCATACTCTGCAAGTATCCATCAATCCTGGAATACCGTAGTCTGGGTTCCTGTTTCAGTCCGTAAAAGGATTTATTAAGCCTACACACATGAGAATCCATCCCATGTACCTCAAATCCCTAAGGTTTCTCTATGTATACTTCATCCTCAATGATCTCGTTGAGGAACATTGTTTTCACATCCATCTGATGTATCCTCCACTTCATAACTGAAGCAATATAAATAATAGATTGAATAGAAACATACCTGGCGAATGGAGAAAATGTCTCCTCATATTCCACTCCCTCTTTTTTGGAGAACCCTCTCACCACAAAACTCACCTTTAACTTCTCTATGATACCATATGAAATATGCTTGATCTTGTAGAGCCACTTGGAACTCACAACTGACTTCCCCTCTGGTCTCGAGACTATGTCCCAAACATGATTCCTCATAATAGATGTTTACTCCTCTACCATGGAATCCCACCATACCTATTGATCTATTGATTCCTCAAAACTAGAAGGATCAACATCAATGATGCTCTTCATAAGCAACATATATTTTGAAAACTTTTTTGGAGGCATGCACTCTCTGAACACACTCCTAGGATCCCCACCAGTATCCCTCAATGTATGTACTATACACCTAGGTCTCATGATAGGGTTGACAGAGGATAAATCATCCTCTCAAACAAAAGTATGAACTTTTGACTCTTTCTCATCCTTCAGAGCCTATTGTTCCTTGTCCTATGTCACTGTTGATGACTCCTAGATGCTAAGTTCTCCTTGAAATTCACATCTCTACTCACAAATGTCTTCCTCTACACTGGAATTAAGATCTTGTAAGCCTTTGATGTCTCTCTATAACCCAAAAATATACCCTTCTATCCTAAAGTCTCCAACTTTGTCCTCTTCTCCACTAGCATATGGATTAAACTAGATAACCAAATATTCTCAAATGTTCTATATCTGGCTTCACCCATGAAATTGCCTCCTCGAAATCTTGTACCCCAATATCCTTTAAGGACTCTTGTTATGAACATACACCAATGTATTACATTCCTCTACCCATAAAAACATGGGAAACTCCTAATCATGTATCATAGCCTTGGAAGAACCCATGATGGACTGATTCTTTCTCTCTGCAACCCGGTTTTGTTGATGGTTATATGAGATTGTCAAGTCCCTCTTGATCCCTGCCTCCTTCTAAAAAATCCTTGAAGTTATTGGAGGTTCAATCTCCCCCTTTATTTGAACTCAAGACATTAATCTTCATCCTTGTCTGGTTTTTTTTACCTGATCCCTAAACTCTTTGAACTGACCAAAGCCCTCATCCTTGGCCTTCATAAAGAAAATTCATTCTTTCCTAGAAAAATAAGAAATAAATGTCACATAGTATGATGATCCTTGTAATGATGCTATGAACATCGACCCACTCATATATGCATGAATACGATCCAATATCCCCTTGGAACTATTATTTATTCTTGGAAAAGAATCCTTGGCATTCTTGTAAAGTTCACACCCTCTGCACACTCCCTGCTTCTCAATACGGAACTCTCTAAGAACTATAACAATCTCCCTCGGAATTGACAATTCCGTGTAGTGTAGGTGTACCAACCTTCTATTCCACAATTCACATAGGTTGGTATTGTTGTGTACCAAATCCTTAACAGGATTACCCTGCAACCTGTATAAGGCTCCCTTTCCAATGCCAATGACCACTATGTTGTTTGGGATAGCTTTATATATATGTATGAGTACCTACCCTTTCTAAAAAGTGATAGAAAAACCCATGTCTTCCATAGCTAAAACTAAAATATTTTTTTTCTTCAAACCTGGTACGTAAATAACATCATGGGAATCTAACGAACCTCATGATTAAAGATGGAATGTAAATATCCCTCTTCATTCACTGCATTCCTGGAATCATCACCAATATCCAAATGAACTTTTGAGTCCTTCTCTGTCGGACTGTTAAACAACTCCCATGCCTCTGTCATATGACAAGATGCACCACTATCCAAGAACCAAGCATTCCTTTTTGTTGTGCTAGTAGAAAGGAAAGAAATCATTGAGTAATCCTTCTCAAACTTTGTTGCAAACTCATAAATCTATGCCTCTATTGATGTCGTTGTCTGCATATTTTCATTACCCTTCTTCTTCTTCTCTAGATACTAAGATGCATAATTCCCATTCTTATGACATGAGAAGCTCTTTTTTTTATTCAAGTCCTTCTTCTTCCCTGGCTGGGATGATCCTCCATCATTGTTACCCTTCTTACTAGAACTCTTTCAGTGTCCCTTCCTTGTCTTACTCACAAGGGACAAGTTCTCTTCACTACCTCCCTTCTTGCTTCCTTTAGACTCTTCTTTCATCTCTTCCTATATGAAATCATCCCAAAGTCTCTACCAATATAGGATATTCTATCAAGAAAAAACTCCTTTGACAAATGGTTTCCATGACTTGGGAAGACCATTCAATGCCATGTTCAAGAGCTATGCATCCTCTATTTTATCGTCTATGTTTTCAAGTTGATCATGCACTTGTGTGATCCTCATGATATAGCTGGTAACATTATCTAATTTAGACAGAGGAACCAATCTGATTTTATTCCTTCACAACATATTACTATCCATGTTCTTTCTTTGGAATAACTTACCAAGGCATCAAACATATCTTGGGTTTTCATGTTCTTGTTTAGGCAAGGAATCAAATGATGCTTCATCGAATCCAAGAAGACCCTCTCTACTTTGATATCCTTCTTTTTCTGAGCATCTAAAGCTACCAAATCAATATTTGGAGTAACTGATTTATCCACTAATTCCCAAAGGTCATACTCCTTCAATGTCAAAGTAACTCTTGATTTCAAAGATAGAAAGTTGGATGCTCCATCCAATCTACAATCAACTCTCAATAATGTTGTTTCCATCCCTAAGACCTGATGAAGTTCCTTGGAAATAAACTTATGCTGGAAAATTTCCGTTGTACTGATCTGGATTCCCTTCAGAGCATGCTCTCTGATACCGTGTTGAATTTTTTTGAAGACAACCCTTGGTATGCTCTCATACCATGTTAAAATTATTACTCCATTACCTAGGTACTTTATTATCTAGTGATTTAATTACTGCAATTAGATTAGCATCTAATAAAAAAAATACACTACTGAAATATTCAACTCAATATCATGCAGCAGAAGCATAAACTAGGAAATAAAATCAAGCACACATGAACACCAGTATTTTTGGGTAGATACCCCTGGAAAAAACCCCATAGGGAAAACCAGTGCTGAGAGTGATTTTATTATTCTAAAATCGAGGCTCCCATAATAGGGATAATGGCCCACTAAGAGAAATATAACTGCAAACTAACCTGGAAAGGATTGATCTGATGTATGACCAATTCTAGCACACTTTTCCAGGTATCCACAACTTTCCCTTTTTTGACCCACATATATCTACGACTGTCCCCACCATGACCCAAAGATGTGTACGGAAGGATCCATATGATCCAACACTCACTTATGGATTCCTTTGACCAAAACCCACCTCTGTATTCCTTTGTTCTCTCTTCTCCTTGACCTGCATGATCTCTAGATGAAAGTCTGTCTTCACCTATCTAAGATCTTTAACCACAGTCCTTCGTGATCCAATACTCTATGTGTCGACTCTCTCAACACAACTCCTACAAAAAACAATCTCCTTCACCCTAGACTTTCTTTTATAATTGTGAGTTACAATCTATTTCTAATCTAACTTGAGATTTAGATTACATGCAAAAATTGCATGCTAAGATTATATGTTTAGTACTTTTAGTACTTTCCTCAAATAACTCAATTAACTAAAATTAATTAATAAAACCAATTTACTTTAATAATTTCTTTAACTAAAGTAAATTCAAGAGTAGAATTCTTTGGATGATTTCCACATGTCTCGACACATATACCTGTGTGGAAATACATGTCTGATGCTACCACTAACATCAACATAATTGAGGTAGAATGCAAGATTGATAATCAACCCATAATTATTTCAATTGATTCTAGAGCTAGTCATAGCTATGTAGAACCAAAAATAGTTGAAAGGTTTAAATTAAATATGTTTAAGCATGAAAAATCCTTGTTTGTCTAGCTAGCCACGATAACTAAGAGGAAAAAATATTTTTTCAAGGATTTCCAAGCAAGCATTAATGGAGTTATCACTAAGGCATATTTGAACAACATAACACTTGGTTCATATGATTTGTTAATTGGTATGGATTGGTTGGAAAAACATTGTGCTATCCTTGATTTCTACAACAAGGATTTCACATGCTTTGATGATAAAGGGAATTCAAGGATGGTGAAATGTATTCCAATACCTATATCTATTAGAGATATTTCAACATTGTAGTTGAAAACAAATTTTAGGAAAAATTGCCAAATAAATGTCGCTCACATGGAAGAGCCAAAAAAATTGAAGTAGCCAAGTCTTGAAGACTATTCAATATTGGGGGAATATGAATAAGTTTTTGGGGAATCACTAAGATTACCACTAAAGGACGATATTAATTTCTCTATTGGATTAATGACTGGAGTTGCACCAATGTCCAAAATTCCTTACATAATGAGCACACTAGAGCTAAAAGAGTTGCATATGTAGCTAGAATAATTTATTAAGAAGGGATATATACATCCAAGTGTCTCACCTTGTGGTGATCTGGTGATTTTTGTGAAGAAAAAATATGGAACTCAAATGTTTTGTATTGAGTTCATAAATATTAATAAGGTTATTGTAAAGAACCGATACCCTCTATCGTGGATCGATGATATTTTTGATCAATTGAAATAAGAAAATATATTTTCCAAGACTGACTTGAGATAAAGTTATAATCAAGTAATCATTAGAGAAAAACACACCAACAAGATAACATTCAGGAAAAGGTATGGCCATTATGTGTTTATAGTGGTGTCGTTTGTCTTGAAAAATGTGACAGCTTCTTTTATGTGTTGAGTGAATGGAGTGTTCAAGCATTACATAGAAAAATTTGTCATTGTCTTCTTGGATGACATTCTCATCTACTCTAATATAAAGGAGGAGCATGAGAATAATTTTAAGATGGTGTTGAAGGTGTTGAGAGAGCCCCAACTGTATTCCAAGTTGAGAAAGTGCACCTTCTATCAAAGGAAAATCTATTATTTGGGCCACAGTGTCTTAGAAGAGGGAGTATCAATGGACCCTTAGAAGATTGAAGAAATCAAAATTTGCCAAGTGCCAAAGAATGTTTCAAAAGTGAGATCCTTTATTTGATTAGATGGATATTATAGGATATTCATTGAAGGATTCTCCAAGTTTTCATATCTAATCACTTCATTTCATAAGAAGGGAACAAAGTTTGAATGGAATACCAAATATGAGGAGATTTTCTAGCATTTGAAGGAAGCATTGACCAACACACCTATTCTAAAGGTTGCAAATAAAGATAAAGTTTTTTTCTATGCACAAATTCATGCAAGGAAGGGATTTTTGGAGTCCTTACACAAAATGGGCATGTTATATGTTTTAATTCAACGAAGCTTACGAAGCATGAAATAAATAATTCTACCTATCACTTAGATTTTGATGCCATAGTTCATGCCCTAAAAATGTGGTGGCATTACCTCATGGGAATAAAATTTGAGTTAAAGGTAAATCATAGTGGTCTAAAAAACTTATCTGGGTATCCCACACTAAATTCTTGCCAAACTAGATGGCTGAAATTTCTTAGTGAGTACGGCTTCAATATCAAGCACGTCAAAGGAAAATACAATGCAATGGTTGATGCACTCGGTAGGAGGGTGCATGAAATACATGTTGTATCCATTAGTATGTGCAAGATTGATTTAAAAGGTATAATTATAGAAGTTATAACAATAGATCCATATTATTCACAAGTTAAAGAAGGATTACATCAAAATAATGTACAACAAAAATATACAGATTACAAGATGGAAGAAGATGGAATACTCTTGTTTCAGGAGAAAATTTATGTTCCTGACACTCGAGAATTAAGAAATACAACACTGAAATATATACACAATGTACCCTACACTGGACATCCAAGGTACCAAAAGACAATTGCAGCAGCAAGAATCCAATATTTTTGATTGTCAGTGAAGAAAGATGTGGTGAATTACATAGCATGGTGCATGGAATTTCATGAAGTGAAGACTCATCATAGGAATCCAACATGATTATCATAGCCATTTCCCATTCTATAATTGAAATGGTAGGTGGTTACAATATGATTTTTCACAAAGTTTTCAAAAGAAAAAAGGAATCATGATTCCATGATGGTAGAGGTGTCCAAACTTACAAAGGCTCCACATTTTATAGAAGTGAAAAAACTCACAAGGAAGCCAATATTACATAGATTTAAATGACGAAAATTGCTAGGCTACATGGTGTTCCTAAGGAAATAATGTCGGATAGAGATATCAAGATCACTTCTAAATTTTGTAAGGGATCACTTAAGGGATTCAGGACTAACCTGAATTCAGTACAAGATATCATCTATCAGATGGGAAAATATAAAAGACTAACCAAATAATTGAAGATATGTTGATAATGTATGTAATGGAGAATCCTTCCAAGTGGGAACACTACCTTTATTTAGTTGATCTTGATTATAATAATGGGTATAAAGAATCATTAAATTTGAGTGAGATTGAATCCTTGTATGGAATAAAATGCAACATGCAAGTAACATGGTAGAACCCAACAAACAAATCAACTATTGGGCCAAAATTAGTAAAGGAAATGAAGAGAAAACAATAAATATCAAGAAAAAATTGAAGGTTGCATATGACATGCAAAAGCGTTATGTGGATAAAAGTAGGACATATAGGGAGTTCAAAGTGGTAAAGCATGTGTTTCTAATAGTAGAACCTAAGAGGATCTCGCTAAGATTGGGATATTGCCCAAAATTGACAAGACAATATTGTGGGTCATTTAAAGTTTTAAAGAATATACGCTCAGTTGCATCCATTCTTACATTTCCTACATCCATGTGAATTCATAATGTATTTCATTTATATTTATTTAATAAATGTGTTCTTTATCCTAACCATGCTATTGATTGGATTGTGATCTAGGTGGAGCATGAAGAAGGATTTCGAGTTTAATCAGTGCACGTCTTGGACTGGAATGTCAAAGTGCTTAGGAAGAAATCCATTGGCCTAGTAAAGTTCCAATGGACCTTCTATGATCCTGAAGAGATTATATGTGAGAATGAGGAGACCATGTGGGAGTACCCTCATGTTTCTGATAATTTGAATAAATTTGAATGTATATTTGTATATAAGTGTGCAATAATCCATTTTGGTAGATGGAATTCCTAGAGCCACATCTCAGATATTTCCTTTCCAATCTATGTTGGAACCTTGGAAAGTAAGTGGTACATCTCGAGGGTTTGCAATGCATAGAAGGGGGTACACTTCCATGGGTTGTGCAGGTTGAGGGGAATGAGATATTGTTTGTTGGAATTGTTGCAGAAGTTGTGAACTTGCAAAAGTACCAAGTACTAGGATGTAAATTTTGTATATGTATGTCAATATGGTGTTATGCACTAAGTAAAATTCCATTTGCAAGGGGAATTTAATGTATCATCCCTTCTTTTAATCCCAATATTAGTATATGTAATTTATATATAATGTATGGAACGCAAGCCCGTCTATGTAATATGTAAAAATTGTATATAGAAAATAATAAAATAAATGTATCATCGATTGCATATGGACATGGATAAAGTAATGGGCCATAAGTTTCCACAAGAGAGGTAAGGGTCTAAGAGAGTGTCTAAGAGGGGGTCTGAGGGGGAGTTACCCATGTCTATTAATCTTGACCCACTTTCTAAAATTATCATTTTGTGTATACCTCCTAATTTCCCCTTGAGTATTGTTGAGGAAAAGATATGAATTATATTACTCAAGCATTTTTTAATCTTGCCTGGATAAGACAAGACAGTTGGGAATATCACCCTATGTTTTATAGCCTCAAAAATATTTTCCCAATCCACAAGTATTAATTACAAGGGTTTAAGTTGATTTTTTTATGAAAAGAATGTTGCAAAATAACATAAATTGTTTATATAATTTTCTGAAAATTATAGAGATTACAAAAAGTAAATGTGGAGATCAAAAAGAAAAAGTAACCAAGTCATAGATGCACACAAATGAGACATAATAGCAATCTTTTTTGTTTCATTCCAAGAAATCAAAGTATTTTTCTCTTTACAAAATCCCTGTGAGGGCATGGACCAAAGTCTAATTTAGATATCCCCAATGAAAACCATACAAAAGGACTCTGAGATTAAGTAAAAACTGAACTTTATAATTTGGATCAGCTTGCCACATACTACTGCCAATTTGACTTTGCACAATATCAATTATCAGCTATGAAACTTAATCCATAAACATACAAGTATACACAGACTATCAATGATAAATCAACACCTCTAAAACAAGCATCTGAATGATATGGTTCAACTTTGAACCTTGTTGTCTACAATAGGATCCTACTATCAAAAAAATGAACTAGGCTTTGAATAACTCAATAATGAATGAAAATTGAACTATCTCATGAAAAATAAAAGAGGAAACCTTAGTATTTCTTTCTCCTTCTATTCTCCTTTTGTTCTTCCTTCTCATTTGGCTTTTATGCATTCCAAATAAGTTTAAGTAGTTCAACTACTTTCTTTAATTAAGTTAGTTAAACTTAACTAATTTTAGTTTAGGAGAAATAATAATAATAATAATAATAATAATAATAATAATAGTTAAGGGTCTTTATTTAATAATAACTAAGTAGGTGGGACCCCTTGTGACTCCCTTCTGTTATTATTTACAAAAATAAAACACAATTGGATAATCATTTAAACACAGGCCGCCTTGTAGCTCCCTTAAATACTTTCAAAATTTGAATATTTAAATATCAGAAAAAAATTCAAATCTTATCCAAAAATATGTAAATATCCACATTATCCAAAACATAGCTTGTTGTCCAAAACTTTCTACAGACCATTGTCTTCAACATCTCAATCATAAAACACATAAATTAAAATCCTTACTTGTCACTTTGAGAGGAAATATTTCTTCTATCATCGTTGCCCGCTTTGGACTTCCCGGAACTAGCCTTTGGTTGATTCAAACCCTGAGGCTTAATCTCAGTAATAACATGGGAACAATAGTCCTTCAGATGCATATGGGAGGACACTGATTTTGAAGAGTCATTTGAAGGAGAGGAAGGGGATGCAACAAATTTACCTTTATCTTGCACATGGGGAGAATCAGTTTTAAGCCTTTTAATAGCATGAGAGGATTGAACAAGTGAATGCACAGGAGCAATTTGAACATTAGGATTTATAGGTGGAGGAGGAGGTAATGAAAAATTGGGCCAGCCACGATGGTGAGAGATTGTCGAATTGACAATTTGTCACCATCCATCATTCGCAGGGACTTTTGGTTGCAAGGACACATGAGGAGGCAGAGGAATACCAGGGATGTTTTGAGGTTGGAAGGGAGGTCTTTCTAGTCTAGGCTGTATTATTCCTTTCCCGATCCAGTTGAAGAATCCAGCTTGAAACAACTGGCTCAACTCTTGGAGGTCAGCATCAAAATGAATTGAGAATCTAGGCCTTATAGGCCCTCTGTTCCAGTTACCTCTTCCTCTATTATTTCTTCCATGGCTTCCCCTCCTGAAGAAACGCATCCTATACGCAACAATTCATTAGTAACTATCCCTTAACAGGCCATACGCGACATTATGCTCACATGAAACAAAGTTTCGCTCAGAAATTGACATGAGACCCATGCAAATCAATCCATAATAAATTATTTAATAATTTCCAAGTGAGCAGGGGGTGGATAGGGTTCAAGGGACATCTGGAAGGTTTGTAATGAGGAAACAAATGGTAGCATGACATGGGACAAATACATGAGTACTTCTCAACAAATCATTAAATAATTTAACTATGCATTCAATACCAAAGATATCAGTGGCCACCTATTTGTGTGTCATATCTTTTGTCACTGTTATACAGAGTTTTTAATTTATTTTATAGAACAGGGCGTGTAAAAATGAAATTGGGATTATGAGGGGGGTATAATGAGCAAAAAAGTGATAGTATGAGAGGGAATAAAATATGGATATTGTTCATAAAATAAAATAAAATCAAACAACAACCATAACTATGTTCATACCTCATAATCCAATAAGCATTCACCTTTGAAACCAAAACCATTTAACTGTCACTTTTTTACAGAATACTTGTTGACTTCAAACCAAACAATTCATATGCCCATAATACTCAATCATATCATCCTTTACATCCATAAAACTTATACAACATTCATAATAACATCATTGCTATTTTTATAATAACATTATAACCCTTTGAGCCACAGTCTTTCATATTCCAATGCTAACTCTCTTTTCCTTTTAAAACCAGTAGAACACACACAATGATCTTCATCCATTTATAACCAATTCTTTTTCTTTGAAATAAAGTAAGGATATGCACAGTATTAACCATTAATTACAATTGTTTGTCTTAATCAACTGGGAGTTAAAACTCATAGTCGGGTCTGAATCCAATCACACATAGGCGTTTAATCAACATAAGTGTTGATTCGAAATAGCATTCAACCAATAGCATGCAACTATGAGCCTGGATTTATCGTAAATTAAACATGTACAAACTTCTTTTAAAATAAATTCCCAATGACAGACAAAGCCAAATCGTTCCCACGAAGAAAATAGAACCAAATCGTGCCCAATAGACCAAGCACACACATGTGTCTTTTTTACTCTTGAAGGGATTGAAACGAGACCAAGATCTTGTTTAGGGTTTAAAAAAACAAGTGGAAGTAATAAAAAATAGCTCGATCAAATGAGTAATTCTTTAAGGACACAGATAAATCGTGCCCTTTAAAAATTTACCACAGAGAAGCAACAACATATGGCTCAATCAAGAGATATTCTTCGAAGACACAGACAGCTCATGCCCCTTTTAAAATAACCATAGACCCATAACCTTTAACCAAAATTTTGACAGTGAGGGTTACCAAAACATAATATTCAGCCATCTCCAATGGAGACGAGAGGAAGCGAATTCTTAAAAAAATTGTGAGGAGAATGCCTGGTCAAAACATATGGCCAACCAAACATATATACAAGCTTCCATTTAAAGTTATAGGTGATACCAAACTCGACTGTGAAATGCTTCCCATCACAACGATAATGAGGGAAACGCCATGATAAATGACATCTTGGGGCTCAGCCAAAACATGGAAAGAATATTCCAACTCTTAACAACTTTCATTGAAGCCTGGAGGAACGAAACATATCAACCACCGAGATGAAAAGGAGTGACAAACCTTAATAGCGAGACTAGTTTGAAAACCCATCTATGAAAACTCAGAGATTTTCTAAACCATAATCATAATTTTTCATAGAGAACCAGACCAAAAAAAAACCACAAGCTCACCGAACATGTTTTTAAGCAATAAACCAATGCACAGGCTACACACAGCAAAGAATATCCATTCCTCTTCTTCAAAAATCCAACAGTATAGAGTATTTGTTGGGCCTGAGATATGATCATCTTCATGACGTTATTATATAATTTGTGCCATATGTACATATGTGTTTTTCATCTTTCAAAGGAGCTTTTTGAAGAATTTTATGATAAAATGGTATAATCGGCATGAGGTACGTATAATTCATGTTTTGTGATTCAATCAAGCTTAATTTATCATATTTTATGGTTTCCAAGAGTTAATTCATTTTTTTCTGCTATTACAGGGCAAAACACACCATGTTTCTTGGTCTGGCACTTGATCCAGCACTCATTCTGGTACTTGATCCAACACTTTTTCTGGCACCTAGTATTGCACAAAAACGCAAGGCGAGTTGGCGGTTATGGTATTGGCGGCCAGTGGTGGGAAAATTGGGCACATGGGTTTTGCTTGTCATCACCCCCTTTAGCTACTAAGATCAAGACAACTCGATTTCAGTTGTCCAAAGAGGGTGATTATTGGTTTCCTCTGTTTTGTTAGTTATGGATGCATTTATTGTAAATTGTCAAATTTAGAGGTGCTTCGACCCTTCTGTGGTCGACCACCTGGGTTGTAAACCTATAAATACTACCAGGATGATCATTATATTGTTAAGCAAGAATAATAGCCATCGTATTGGAGATAAACTCTTTGTACTCTTTTTTTTATTTTTCACATTGCCAGAATAGTGCCAGAACTGTGTTTTTTACTTTCATGGTGAATTCGGCCTGTTGAAGTTCATGGTGTGCTTGTAGAGGGTAGACACGACTTGCTGGGGGGGCCACTAGCAGTCTGGTGATGATCAATGTGTTGTTTATACATTTCATAATTTAAATTGTCTTTTATTTCACGTACATGCATGTTTTATGTTTTAATTAACTAACTGTGATTTAATTGTTTTATTGTTCTTTTGTAGGTTAGTGTGATGAGTTACGTTGGCATGAATTAGTTTTGTAGGCTAAGAATAGACTTGCAAGTCTCTGCACTAACTCCATATGCATCTAGATATCATATTACACTTTTATTTATGATCTTACAATCAAGTTTAAAACAAAGTTGTTTTTAGAATAACACAGAGCTCTATTTGGGTTTCATTTGACAGGGCTCTTTGATGGATGGATAGATTTAATTTCTTAATCATAGTTTGCTTGTCTCAGTTTCAGATAAGATTCATTTGTTTAGTTGTTGGTTAATTGTCAATTTCCTTCTTAATAAGCATAGTTTAATTTATGTTTTTAATTCATTTTCTTATC
>SNQJ01S0113383.1:28261-49149 GCA_010110895.2 Picea sitchensis
ACCTTCATAGATTACGAAGGTCCCTCCTTATCCAGATCGATTGGTAATCAAGAAACCTACCACCCGACCGGAATTTGACATTTTGAATGAATTGAAAAATATTTGTGTCAAGATTCCTCTGCTTCAAGCCATTAAAGACATTATAATCTATAGTAAGGTAGTCAAGTAATTCTATATTAAGAATCCAGGTAGCTAGAAAAAGGACCCCCCTATAGTACATTTGCTAGGAGGAATCTCTGAGTACATATCAGAGCAACCAAAGCTAGCAAAGTATGGGAATATAGGAAACCCTGTAGTGACCATAACCATTAAGGAGGTCTTCATTGGAAACACTCTCATAGACCTAGGGGCAATGATCAATGTTATGAACACTACTACCTTGGAACAATTACAGTTACAACCTCTTCTTCGGCCTACCCCAACCATTTTGGAATTAGAAAATAAGACTAGGGTTATACCTGAAGGGATTTTAGATGATGTCATTGTTACTTTAGCCTCATGGGAGTACCCAGTAGATTTTCTTTTCATTCATTCAAAGGATCCTGCCCAAGGCCATCACGTTATTTTGGGAATACCTTGGCTAGCGACAACCAATGCATTTATTGGTTGTAGAGAAGGAGAAATGACCCTCTCAAATGGTCTCTCTATCCATAAGCTCACCATTTACCCTCCAGCTCAACCTATTATGGAAAATATATGGTGGCTTGAATGTCCATATGAGAACAAATACTGGGAAGAACCCATATTGCCTAGTGACCATGCAAGGGCACTTCAGGAGAATACACTAGAAAATGTGCTAAACCAATTCATTTCTTCTATTACATGTGTGGATTTTCCACAGTCTTTTCCCCAATTTGCGTACATGTTTGGGGAATAATTCCAAGAACAATTAGATCCATCCATTTTGTTTTAAACATATTTTATTTTCGAAATACATGAGTCTCCCATGTCTTATACTATGCCTTATGAGATTAGTCTAGGGAATTTTTTACATATAAACTCTGGGCTAGATACAGACCAACAGAAACAATTAGTAGATATCCTTAAAGAGCAATCAGAAGAATTTTCCTAGGAATACACTGACATGAAGGGTATACACCCTGAAACATCCATCCATCATATATACACCCAGGGGGAAGTAACACCTGTTAGGCAACCCTAGAGAAGGATCAACCCAAAACTCAAAGACATAGTCAAGGAGGAAATCCAAAAGTTGTTAAATGTCGGATTTATGTATCCCATCTCCGACAATAAGTGGGTATCCCCACTTGTAGTGGTTCCAAATAAAGTGACCGAGAAATAGAGAATTTGTGTTGATTTCTGGGAACTCAATAAGGCCACTCTGAAAGAATACTTTCCTCTTCCTTTCATTGACCAAGTTATAGATACCTTGTCTGAAAAGAAGTATTTCTCCTTTCTAGATGGGTAAAACAGGTACAACTAGATTATTATAGCACCTTAAGACCAGGACAAGACTACCTTTACATGTCCTTGGAGCACCTATGCCTATAGGGTCTTACCATTTGGATTTTGTAATGCTCCTGCCACATTTCAACGAGCAGTATTAGGGATATTTTCTGATCTTATTCATGATTCTGTGGAGGTCTACATGGATGAATTCACAGTTTATGGAAACACTTACCAGGAAGCCTTAGAAAACTTAGAAAAGGTCCTCATCAGATGTCAGGAAATGAACCTATCCCTAAGTCATGAAAAATGCAAAATGTTGCTAACTGGAGAACTGGTTCTAGGACATCACATTTCATATGAAGGAATAAAAGTCGATCTTGCAAAGATTGAGGTCATTATTAGACTTCCACCCCCCAAGAATCAGAAAGAGGTGAGAAGATTTCTTGGACATGTCGGATATTACCAGTGGTTTATTGAAAATTTTACAAAGATTGTTGCACCTATGTTTGGATTATTGATAAAAATGTTGATTTTGTTTGGACTGGGCATTGTCAAACTTCCTTAGAAACCCTGAAATCTAGGTTGTTTGTGGAACCAATTCTTAGAGGGCCCAATTGGACTCTCCCATTTCATATATCCACTGATGCCTTTGGCACTGCAATCGGAGGGGTATTAGGGTAGAAAGAGGACCAGTAGTCCTCTGCCATTTATTTAGTAAGAAAGAACTTGTCCCCTGTCGAGTTGAACTACACAGTCGTTGAGAACGAGTTCTTGGCAGTTGATCATGCTATTAACAAGTTTCATCATTACATTATAGGTTATGAAGTATTTGTACACATTGATCATTTCACCATTAGGTTCCTCATTAATAAACCTATAACTAATGGTTGAGTGACCAGGTGGATCTTGTTATTGCAAGAATTTAATATTACTATTCTTGACCGACCTAGAAAGGATAATGTAGTAGCTGACTTTATTTCCTACATAAAGAATGAGGATGAAGATATCCCTATAGATGATAGTTTCACAGATGAGAATCTCTTTTCCCTTTCTATCAATACCCAATGGTTTGCGGATATGGAAAACTATTTGACCACTAGGAAGTTATCGTCTCATTTGTCACCTCATGAAAAGAGAAAAATTATTACACAAAGTGCTAATTACTCTTGGGTTGGTCATGATCTTTTTCGCACGGATCCTGATTTGATTATTCGTAGATGTGTCCGAGAGGATGAGGTACCTGATATAATATGAAGTTGTCATGATGGACCATGTGGTGGCCATTTCTCTGACAAACGTACAACATATAAGGTGTTACATTCAGGTTACTATTCGCCTAGCATTTTCAAGGATGTTGCCAAGTATGTGAGAAGTTGTGATAGTTGCCAAAGGTTAGGAAGACCCACATCATCTGACGAAATGCCTTTGTAGGCCCAAGTTATGATAGAACCCTTTGAAAAATGGGATCTTGACTTTGTAGGACAAATTTCACCCATATCCCATAGGAAGAACTATATATTAGTTTGTACGGACTATGTCAGCAAATGGGTAGAGGCAAAAGCTCTATTTAGGGCCACAAAGAAGTCTGTTGTCGAATTCATCTATGAAGACATATTTACCCACTTCGGTGTCCCTCTTGAAATTGTTACCGACCAAGGCACTCAATTCACTTCCAAGATGATGAAAGAGATAATAGATAAATATGGGATTAAACATTGTAAATATTCTCCATACCACCTGCAAGCCAATGGTCAGGTAGAATCCACAAACAAAGTTCTGGAAGCCATCTTTACCAAGACTATTCAGTTACATCATCGAGACTGGGCTGATAGGATCCTAGAGGCTTTGTGGGCATACCGAACTACCTGGAGAAATATCACTAGGTATACTGATGCAAGAGCATCACTCCAGGCAGCCATGCGCCAGCCAGCCAGCCCACTCAGCACATTCAATGCGCGCATTCAAGGAAGATAGGTTCCACCCCTCTCATATTTTGAATTTAAATGAAGGGAATTTAATATGTATAAGGATGGTAGAGCCAAAATTGTTCCTTTGAGCAGGTGTTAGGTAGAAGTAGCCTTTAATGGTTGTAAGGATGAATCTAGCTCCAATCTGGACTAGAAAGCCCATTCAATGTAAATTTAATGTAATGAAATGAGATTTGGTGAGGATGGAGGGAAGAGCTCGAAGAGCCCCCTCATGTAAAAGTTCTTGGATCTTGTTTTGTAGAGGTAGCAAGAGTTAGAGTTAGAGAGTCTGTGTGAGAAGATAAAATAGAGAAGGAGTCAAGACTTTTTCAAAGTATGAGCTCAAGAACACCTTGTAAAGGAGGCATTTCATATTAATATAAACAACAGTTTTTTCTGCATGTTATTCTGTGGTTGCATGAATGTCTTGGTGTGTTCTTTATATGTTGTAGATGTGTGTGTTAGTATACATTTGTAGGGACAGATAGGTTTTGCTACCTATTGGGTTCTTTGATTTCAGGTTTGGGGTTCTTTGTGGTCTCATGCCAAGAGGGTGTGACAGAACGTTGTGGGTTCTGAGAGCCAGTGCATAGAGTGCATTTCCAATTCTGCGGAATTTGGACAAGAAGGTGCCAGGAGGGCGCACTAGCTGAAGTCTTAAAATAAGGGAAATATCTCAAGGTTACTGAACACCTTGGAGATAGGACTGTGCAGAGGAAAGGAACAGAAGAAGAAAGAATCTCTGAGGAGTTTTGTAGAACCTCTGCATGGAGGGCATCGAGCCAGTGCATAGAGTGCAGGAGATAAATCTTACTTGAGTTCAGGGAGGAGACAGAATCACTATGGGATTCTATGAGGAAAGACTCTGCCAGGAGGGAATTGAGTTGGTGTATAGAGAGAGCACATGAAAGAACTCTTTTTAGTTCTAGAACAAAGAAGCATCCAAAGGGATAGGACCTTCACAGGGTTGTTGAATACTCTGCAGGCTCAACAAGGAGTTGCTTGATCAAGAGACTACCCAGAGGGCATCGGATTCTCCATATGAGGGAGAAGAAAGGGTTAAGTCCCTTAGAGGTCTGAGCAATAGAAAATTTTAGGACAGATAGCACCTTCATGTGTGCAGAAACCCTATAGGAATTATAGAGGTCGATAAACTTTTCAAGGTTTTAGAGAAGAGAAGCTTAGGAGGAAAAGTGCTTTTGTGCATAAGAGCGACAGCTACAAGGAGGGAAGAAGTCGAAGAATCCTTCGAGGATTCAAAGAGGACAAAGCTCAGGAGGGAGGGTTCTTTCATACCTAGAGCCCTGCAAGTAATCGCACAGGATGAAAGAGACCCTTTGGAGGGTTTGAGTCTGAGTAATCTCAAGAGGAAATGCATTTTCAAAGAACATGGATAAAAGCCGAAGTCACGGGCTTTGAAGCAGGAAGAAAAGGTTGAGGCCTTTGATAAGTTGATTTCTTCCAAGGTTCGAGAAGAAATAGAGCACTCACAAGGAAGGAAGCATAGCTATCATTGGATCAACAAAGGATAAGATTTGGACCATTGAAGTTTCACATCCAGGAAGCAGCCACAGAGTGCAACGGAAAAGAGTAGATCTGGGTCATCAAATATAGCTCATGCAGCCGATAGCCATCGGATCTGTTGAAAGGAGCACTAGGTTTAAACCCTTGCAAGTAGAGGAGAGAACCTGAAAAGTCCCAGAATGGCAGAGGCATCCAGACCGTCCATCTACGGAGGACACGTGTCACAAGATCCTCACATTTCGGGGATTCGGACATCGAAGGGGTGAACGGAGGAGTCTTTCGACTTTGCGACTTGTGAAGTCTTGAAGTGATCAGGGCTGACCATCCGTGGAGGGCACATGACGATGATAGGGGAGCTACTGGGAAATCAAACAATGGGAGTTCGAAGGATCAGTGATTAGTGCGTTGGGGTTACAAAGTCCCAAAACACGGACAGAATCGGGACCGTCCAATAGAAGAACACGTGGCAGCGATCAAGGCATCAGGGAAAAATCCCTGAAAGGACTATTTTGGTACTTCGGGTATCGAAAGCTCGAAGGATTAGAGGGTTTGCAATGGGGGTTGTGAAGTCCCGAAACGCAAAACCCTGAACACGTAAGGAACAGAGAGGACGTCGATATTTCGGATACCGGAAAGTCCAAGGAGCAACTAGTAACAATCTTTCATCAGTAAAGCCCGAACGCGAAAACCTGTAAGCTGCGAAAGAATAGCACGGGACGCGGAGAGCTGGTGTACTCACCATTCATTTCAGGGTTTGGAACTTTAGGATTTCTGAGGACAAGTGGTCAGACACTTCAGCATTGGAAGTTTCGAAGAAGACTGTGGTCATATTCAGAGGTCGTGAGGAGACAAAATCTCATGCCTGGTGTATGTTCAAACAGGTGGAGTCTTCGTATCAGGACCTGTGGATTGGGTTCATGAGGCCCCAAGTAACGTGAAGAACCATTTTGGTTCTACGGATCCGATAGGAAGGAGAGATCCTGTGTGGACTCTAGCCCAAGGGTCGGGGGTCTACATCAGAGTGGTATCAGATCCACTTTTTGTTTGTATACTGCAGACAGAAGGAGGCAGAGTAGATAAGGGAAAGAGAATACTCTGTTACACATCAGTTTGGTATCAGAGGAAGCTTGCAAAGACAGGTAGAAGGAGACAGAGCACTAAGACTCTGTAGAGATTGTTGCAGGTGCGCAGTAGTCAAAAGGCATTCAGGTCGACTGTAAAGAAAGGTTGGAAGCACTCTCATTTGCAGAGTTACAACAGGTTTTCCAAGAGGGCAGACAATAGAGCAGAATGGTTACTGAAGGCCATGCATGCGTTGGGAAGAAGAACCGCTAGTAGCCGAGCAAAGATGAGGTGGAAAAGGAACTTGCTGAGATCAGGGCGAGAATGGAATTTTTTTCATTGCAGATGCAAAAGGATGCAATATCACATTGGGTGTATGAATGGCCCATGAGGACAAAGTTGAGATGGCCAGTCAAGGAATTGGTGGCCAGAAGACAACAAAGGCTGATAAGAGGATGGTTGAGGCACGTTGAAAGCCTCAGGGATGAACAGAAGGAAATGGTTAATATATGTGAACTAGAAGCTGGGAGAAATATCGGTGATGAGGATGAACTGATATCACTGGATGATCTCATAAACTGTCAGGAGGGTAGAACAAAAATTCCCAATTTCCAAGAGGGCAATGAAATGAGGTCGCTGCGGGATCTCATAGACTGTCAGGAGGACAGCAAGGGAATTTCACATTGCTAGGAGGGAAATGAGATGATATCCAAATATCTCATAGACTGCCAAGAGGGTAGGATGAGAAATGCAATCTGCCAGATGGGCAATGAGATGGGATCCGAGGATCTCATAGACTGCCAAGAGGGCAACAGAGAATTCCCAATTTTCCAGGTGGGCATGGGGACAGAAGTGAGACTGTCTATAGGTCTCATGAACTCAGGGATGAGTTCATATCAGCCAGAGGAGCTGACAGAGGAAGATTAGAATAACATTCTGATGATTGGAGGAATTCAGATATTCCTGCCACTCATCCCATTAAGGTGAGATCTTGTGTTGCAGAAGCAACATAAAGACAACCAGCAAAGATTGTCAATGAAGAGGAAGAGTTAGAGAAGATATTAGAGGTTTCCCAAGAAGAAGAAAATGAGCATTCCAAGGAATGGCTCAAATTTTTCAGCCAGGAAGCTGAAACAAGGAAAACAACTGCAGCACTGAAGCTGACAACAACAGAAGAAGCAAACACCATGAGCTTTGTTGATCTGTGTGAGTAGATTGAATCCCTAGAGAGAAAGGTGAAGGTGTAGCGCATGAACATCCAATAGATCAGGTT
Source organism: Picea sitchensis (assembly GCA_010110895.2). NCBI lineage: Eukaryota > Viridiplantae > Streptophyta > Pinopsida > Pinales > Pinaceae > Picea > Picea sitchensis. The sequence goes on from SNQJ01S0113383.1 coordinate 35,498, forward strand.
GGAAGTAGATAAATATGAATTCCAGTATGAGGAGCAGCAAGAAAAAGTTGGAGATACACCAGCAGGAGAAATGGCAACATCAACACTGTCAAAAGAGGAAACTGAGCAATAGCTTAGTGATAGGAATGCAGAGCTGGAGTTTGCAGCAGAGTGGACACTTAGTGCCACAAAGGGAGAGATGATAGTCAAGCTGTCAAAGATAGAAGCTAAGAAGCATCTTAGTAATGAGATTGCAGAATGGGAATCTGCATCAAGGTGGAAAGTTGGGCCACAAGAGAGGAAAAATATGACATGGGAGATCATGATGATCTGCCCATTTGCAGAAAGAAATTGCAGCAGAGGAGACTGCATGAACAGAGCTATCTAGGAAAACTACTGGACGAGGTGATAGAAGACATCAGAAGGTTGATGTTGAGATCAAAAGAGACCGCCATCAAGGAGAAGTTGAGCAGAAGGGAGACAACAGCAACAACAAAACAACAGAAGCAACAGAGTAGAGGAGCAGATGAACAGCTCCAGAGGACTGTTTGGGATCCAGGAGGATTTCAACAATGGCACTGGGGAGCTCATGAGCAGGAGCTCATGAATTTTTCACAGCAGAGGAGTATGACGCAGGAGCATCACTCTATCCATCCATGCGCTAGCTAGCAAGCCCACTCAGCGCATTCAAGGCGCGCATTCAAGGAAGAGAGGCGCCAACCCTCTCGTATTTTGAATTTAAATGAAGGTCATTTGATATTTATAAGGCTGGTAGAGCCAAAGTCATGCCTTTGAGAAGGTGTTAGGTAGAATTAGCCTCTAATTGTTGTAAGGTTGAATCTAGCTCTGATCTAGACTAGATAGCCCATTCAATGTAAATTTAATGTAATTAAATGAGAGTTGGTGAGGATGGAGGGAAGAGCTCGAAGATCCCCCTCATGTAAACGATCTTGGATCTTGTTTTGTAGAGATATAAAGAGTTAGAGTTAGAGAGTCTACATGAGAAGAGTAGATAGAGAAGGAGCTGAGACTCTGTCAAAATCTGAGCTCAAGAACACCTTGTAAAGAAGGCATTTTATATTAATATAAACAACAGTTTTTCCTGCATGTTATTATGTGGTTGCATGAATGTCTTGGTGTGTTCTTTATATGTTGTATATGTGTGTGTTAGTATAAATTTGCAGGGAAATATAGGTTCCACTACCTGTTGGGTTCTTTGATTTTAGGTTTGGGGTTCTTTTTGGTCTCATGCCAAGGGGGCGTGATAGAACACTGCAGGTTCTGAGAGCCAGTGCATTTCCAATTCTGTGGAATTTGGACAAGGACATGCCAAGAGGGCGCACCAGCTGAAGTCCTAAACTCAGGGAAAGATCTCAAGGTTGTTGAACACCTTGGAGACAGGACTGTGCAGAGGAAAGGCATAGAAGAAGACAAAATATCTGAGGAGTTCTGTAGAACCTCTACCAGGAGGGCATCGAGCCAGCACATAGAGTGCAGGAGAGAACTCTTATTTGAGTTCAGGGCGAAGATAGAATCACTGTGGGATTCTGTGAGGAAAGACTCTTCCACGGAGGGCATTGAGTTGGTGTGCAGAGAGAGCACAGGAAATAACTCTTTTGAGTTCTGGAACAGAGAAGTGTCCAAAGGGATAGAACCTTCACAGGGTTGTTGAATACTCTGCAAGATCAGCAAGGAGTTACTTGAGAAAGAGACTGCCTAGAGGGCATCAAATTCTCCATCTGAGGGAGAAGAAAGGGTTAAGTCCCTTAGAGGTCTGAGCAATAGAAAAACTTAGGAAAAATAGCACCTTCGTGTGTGCAGAGACCCTATAGGAATCACAGAGGTCGAGAAACTTTTCAAGGTTTCAGAGAAGAGAAGATCAGGAGGAAAAGTGCTTTTGCGCACAAGAGAGACAACTGCAAGAAGCGCAGAATTTGAAGAATCCTTCGAGGATTCAAAGAGGACAAAGATCAGGAGGGAGGGTGCTTTCATACCTTGAGCCCTGCAAGTAATCATAGAGGCTAAAAGAGACCCTTTGGAGGGTTTGAGTCTGAGGAAGATTAGGAGGAAAAGTGTTTTCAAAGAATGTGGATAAAAGTTGAAGTCACAGGCTTTGTAGCAGGAAGCAAAGGTCAAAGCCTTTGATAAGTTGAATTCTTCCAAGGTTCAGGAAGAAATAGAGCACTCACAAGGAAGGAAGCACAACTGTCGTCAGATCAGGCGAGGATAAGATCTGGACCATTGAAGTTTCACGTCCAGGAAGCAGGAAGAGAGCGTAGTGGAAAAGAGTATATCTGGGTCATCAGATCTAGCTCATGCAGCCAATAGCCATTGGATCTATTGAAAGGAGAACTAGGTTTAAACCCTCTCAAGTAGAGGAGAGAACCCAAAAAGTCTCGGAACAACAGAGGCATTGGGACCATCCATCTGTGGAGTACACGTCACAAGATCTTCACATTTCGGGGATTTGAACATCAAAGGGGTGAACGGAGGAGTCTTCTGCTTCGCTACTTGTGAAGTATTAAAGCAATCAGGGCCGACCATCTCTAGAGGAAATGTGGAAATGATTGGGGAACTACCGGGAAATTGAACACCGGGAGTTTGAAGGATCAGTGATTAGTACATTGGGGTCGCAAAGTCCCAAAACAACGATAAAATTAGGACCGTCTAATAGAAGGATATGTGGCAGTGATCAAGGCATCGAGGAAAAATCCCTGAAAGGACTATTTCAGTACTTCAGGTACCAGAAGCTCAAAGGAGTAGAGGGTTTGCAACGGGGGTCACGAAGTCCTGAAATGAAAAACCCCGAACACAGAAGGAACATAGAGGACATCGGTATTTTGGATACCAAAAAGTCCAAGGAGCAAGGACCAACAGTCTTGCATCGGGAAAGCCTGAATGCAAAAACCCGTGAGCTATGGAGGAATAGAATGGGATGCGGAGAGTTGGTGTACTCACCAGTTATTTCGGGGTTCGAAACTTCAGGTGTTCTGAGGATAAGGGGTCAAGTGCTTCGGCATTGGAAGTTCCGAAGAAGACTACAGTCATATTCAGAGGCTGGGAGACGAAAGATCATGCCTGGTGTATGTTCACATAGGTGGATTCCTTGTATTAGGACCTATGTATGAGCTTTGTGAGGCCCCAAGTAAGGAAAAGAACCATTTCAGTTCTGCAGATCCGATAGGAAGGAGCGATTTTGTGCGGACTCTGGCTCGAGGGTCGTGGGTCTGCGTCACATACCCCTTATGAGCTAGTGTACGGGAAACAAGTACTTTTACCAATAGAATTCCAAGTAAGGACCTTCCGTATTGCCAAAGAATTAGGATTGAACCTGGATGAGGCTCAGAAGAAACAAGCCCTACAGTTGAATGAGTTGGATGAAATCAGGAAAGAGGCCATCCAACGGGCAATATTGGTCCAAAACCAGAGGATCAAGTGGCATGACAAGTTTATTAAAAAGAAACACTTCCAGCCTGGTGATTGGGCCCTGTTGTTTGATTCCTGGTTCAAAACCTTCAAAGGAAAACATGCCACCCGTTGGTTGGGCCCTTACGAGGTAGACAATGTATATGAAAATGGAGCTGTAAAAATTAAAACAATTGATGATGGACAAGTCTCCTTTGTGGTAAATAGACATCGACTTAAATTTTATCATAAGCCCATTTCTAGAGAAGATTTTCTATAGGTCATGACAGATGATAAGGCATTGGCCTTAGTATATGGGGATGTTCCCCCTTGTTCTTGAAAAGTTTTTTGAATATTTCCTATTGTATATATGTAAATAGTTTTTGTTAATAAGGCAATTCTAAGAGGTTTCTGTAAGTATTTATTTCACCAAGAATACACAGTTTCAAGATCTTTCTTCAAAACATGTTATACTTGAATTTTGTGTCTGCTAAAGCATCAAATGAATATTGAATTACTATAGTTAGCCGTATTTTTGAAAACATTCTCATTTTTAAGGCATTCTAAAGCAGTTTATCTTGAAACTCTTCACCACTGTATAAGGAAGTGATATCATAACTATCCATCCTAGAGGTCTCTCGTACATTTTTTCCAGGAAACCTGAGTAAGTAAGTCAAGTGTCTTTATCAAAGAGTAACAGGGAGGTCTCATTAGTAGTTATTCATGGAAACATCATCATAATTACAAAATAAGAAAGTGAGTTGAGCCTAGAGATACCTTTCTGTTCTTTCTCGATGGTACCATCCACTACACACTAAAAAGCTTGATTATATCATATCTTTAGATAGTCCATGTCCGCTTAAGTACCCCTTACATCAGGAAAACCACTACACAATATAACGTAGAGTCATCCTCTAACATTAATACCATCCCAAGTGAAAAAACAAAAGGAAGAAAAGGTTGTTTCAGAGATATTCCCCCATCTTCTTGCATAAGCAATCTTATACTAAAATCTTAAAGGATGGAGGGCCAATCTCTGAGGGTTTAAGATGCTAACCCACCGGGATACTAAGAAGGTTTGTTGGCAGCAGGTACCAGCCTGTGGTATGAATAGGTAAACCTATCGAAGTACTGAACAGGCTTGCTGGAAACAGGGCATTCTACCTAGCGAGGATTATGATATGACAAAAATAAATAATAAATCTAAATTTGTCCTGATGTACGACATTACTTGCAGACAAAGATGACATGGAGTATGTGTGGTTAAGCTAAGGTTAATGAATCTGATCAATTTTCCATTGGGAAATGACTCTAAGACTATCTTGAAACTCTCTTGCCTACCTATTCTTATGTATATATAGGATCTCTTATCCTATAGGTGGGGCCATCTCCTAACTGTCTCGTCAGACCAATCTGTGAAATTTCATCTTTACACTTGACATACTGTAAATCTTCGTCTATTGGGGGATACAGACTAGTTTCCTATACTTTTGATTATGAGGTGTCACAATACTTAAGTGTGGGGGAGGGGTTCATGAGCTGATAAATGATTATTGCCTAGAGAAAAGAGTCTTTGCAAGAATTTTTGTATTATTACCATGATACAAGTTATTACATTGATAGCCATGTTATTTTTTTCTTAACTCCTCTATGCTATACATTACTAAACTCATGCTTAAAAGACCACTATTTATCAGTTTATCGTTCATTACAACCCTTTCATTATAGGTTTTTACACTATATGTCATATACAAGAAGAATGAGTAAGCATGGAGCACTCTGCATCTGCTCATTAACCACTATGGTTGTCAAAAACACTTCAAAATTGCAGGTTGTCCATTATAAGAGGAGAAAATGCACTAAATACAAGGGTACCAGATGAAGTACCGGATGAGGTGTCGGATGAGGTGTTGGATGAAATGTCGTTTGAAGTGTCATTGCATTGCATACCAGTAACTATCCTAGATTCCAGGTAACTAGAATTCAATTATATTTAATTACCTTGGTTGCAGACATTGATTAATAGATTCTTCATATGGTTATGATCAAATGTCCAAGTCAAAATACTTGGACATTGATCTAAGTATGCACCACTCCATTGCTTCCAAGATCGCCATCAAATTCGAATCTCCCACACATGGCATCTTGCGCGCACATGTGGGCAACGTACTCCACCATAAGAGCATCCAAAATCGGGTTGGGCACTCTATTGTTTCATTTTCCCTTATCATTTGCTCTGTCCAGTGTTAAGTAATCCTTCCCAACATCTGCCGAATTCTCCCTCTATTCTAATCACACTCAGACTATGTTAAACCCATGCCATTTCTTGGCCTGTTCGCACCCTTGTTTGGTAAGATTCACCTTTTGTTCCAATTGCACTCATACTGTGCCCAATTTGTGTCTCTGTGTGGCTCAATTTCACCCTTTCTTAGTGAATTCAATCTCTATCACAATGCCCAAGCGATATGAACCATCCTCCTATGCAGACTTGTTTTCCATTTCCAGAATTTTCATAGTGCAAGGAAGTGTTCTTGCGTGCTGGTTGGGGGCCATTTCTGTCGATTTTTCAAGGCCATGATGACGGCCTTTCTATGCAATTTGTAGTTGGTTTTGATGGAAAGATAGCACATGTAGGGTATCTCAATTTTGCAGTCACAGAAGAGTCATTTTTTGCTGCAACAAAACTTCCAAGAATGGGAGATAGGTGGTTCAAGAATCATCAATTGTCGCGCTCTAGTTACAACAGGGCATTTAAGCCCAAATTCGAGAGCATTTCAGGAGTGAAAGGGTATTCTAAGGAGTGGATAAAGCTTGAATTGGTCAATATCCTCATCATTATCACAAGGTTAATTACATGTGAAGGTAGATACTCCACCTTCAAAGCTTGTCACTTTAGATTGTTGGCTCATTTTCTGTTCAATAAACCTTTGAACTTTCCCTTTTATTTTCTCAAAAGCTTGGAGAAAATGTCCTCTCAAGTGCGAAAAAATGTGACCAACCCCCACAATAGTCTCTTCCACCACGGTTTGATCAAACTCCTCGTTATTACCGAACTAGAGAAGCAGGGGCAAAGTTGGGATGCCTTTATCTACCAATTTTCAAATCCTCACTTGACAGTTAAGACCGGCAAAAATCCACTTAGCCTAAAAACTGTCTCTCCATCCAAGCCTTACTCTCATAAAAATCCAAACTCCCTTGCACAAAATCCCTCTTTACCAGAACAATACCAAAAGCTTGTTGATATTCCTACTTCTTCATCGGGGAAAAAGACCAAGAACAAAGACCAAAAGAAGCCTATTGTTGACCCCCCAATGCCTTCATTTTTTCTTGATCCTACACCTAAGAAGCCCCAAGAAGTAATGCAGCAAGACTTTCCCATCATTCCCACAAACAAGAGAGGAGCCAATCGATTTGGTAAGGGACCCTTTCGGAAGAGTACCCGGAACATAAGAACCAAGGCTTATGCAAAGCCTCCACCTGCTTTGGATCCTATCCAAGTATCCTCCAACCTTGAGAACCCTCATAAGCATCCTAGAGAAGTATCTGCAGATGGATTAGAGCCACTAAGGAAAACAAAATCAGAGCCTACCTCACCTTTCTGATCTCCCATCACACCTACTTCACCCATGCCCACTCTTGATCCTAGATTTAATAAATTGTCCACATCCCTCAAAGGACCTAAGCCTTCCTCGGAGATCATTGATTATGCCCCAACTATAGAGGAGATACAAAGGGAAAACCACCAACTTCTCCAACAATTGGAAGAGAGGAAGACAATAGATGCACACCTTCATCATGACAATGCAATCCTTCAGGAAAAAGTTAACTCCCTTCAATGGTTGGTCGATGGGATGACCCAATCTAACCGTAGCCTCAGAGCATAATTAAAGCAGCACAAGAGGCACAAGGCTAAGCCTACACAACAATAAGGAGAGGCTTCTAAAGCCAATCCTCCTCAACAAGCCTAGTTCTGAGGGACGAATTCTTTTTGTTTGCATTGGGACCTGCAAAATCATAAGTGTGGGGGTATGTTGGGCCCGAGACATGATCATCTTCATGACGTTATTATACACTTTTTATGTACATATGTGTTTTTCATCTTTCAAAGGAGATTTTTGAAGAATTTTATGATAAAATGGTATAATCGACATGAGGTAGTATAATTCATGTTTTGTGATTCATTCAAGCTTAATTTATCATATTTTATGGTTTCCAAGAGTTAATTCATGTTTTTATGCTATTACAGGGAAAAACACACCATGTTTCTTGGTCCGACACTTGATCCAGAACTTGATCCAGCACTCATTCCGGTACTTGATCTGGCACTCGTTCTGACATCCAGTATTGCACAAAAATGCAAGGAGAGTTGGCGATTATCATATTGGTGGTTAGTGGTGGACAAATCGGGCACATGGGTTTTGTTTGTCATCATCCCCTCCAGCTACTAAGCTCAAGACAACTCGATTTAAGTTGTCCAAAGAGGGTGATTATTGGTTTCCTATGTTCTGTTAGTTATGGATGCATTTATTGTAAATTGCCAAATTTAGAGGTGGTACGACCCTCCTGTGGTCGACCACCTAGGTTGTAAACATATAAATACTTCCAGGATGATCATTAGATTGTTAAGCAAGTATAATAGCCATCAGATTGGATATAAACTCATTGTACTCTATTTTTTATTTTTCACATTGCCAGAATAGTGCCAGAACTGCGTTTTTTACTTTCATGGTGAATTCGGCCTACTGAAGTTCGTGGTGTGCTTGCAGAGGGTAGCCACAACTTGATGGGGGGGCCACCAGCAGTCTGGTGATGATCAATGTTTTGTTTATACATTTCATAATTTAAATTGTCCTTTATTTCCTGTACATGCATGTTTTATGTTTTAATTAGCTAGTTGTGATTTAATTGTTTTATTGTTCTTTTGCAGGTTAGTGTGATGAGTTATGTTAGCATGAACTAGTTTTGTAGGCTAAGAATAGACTTGAAAGTCTCTACACTAACTCCATATGCATCTAGATATCAGATTACACTTTTATTTATGATCTTACAATCAAGTTTAAAACATAGTTGTTTTTAGAATAACACAGAGCTCTATTTGGGTTTCATTTGACAGGGATCTTTGATGGATGGATAGATTTAATTTCTTAATCATAGTTTGCTTGTCTTAGTTTTAGATATAATTCATTTTTTTAGTTGTAGGTTAATTGTCAATTTCCTTCCTAATAAGCATAGTTCAATTTTTGTTTTTAATTCATTTTCTTATCATAGTTTGAATGGTTAAAATAGACATAGTATAGTTTTATTTTACACAATTTCCTTTCTTAGAATTAAAGTGCAATTGAATTTCTTAGTTAATGAATGAATCTAGTTTGCTTACATACTGTAGAATTGGAATAATAACCTCGTTATGTTGTTGATGGTTCATACCTAAATATGCAGGGTATTTAACATTACTTTTATCATGGCTAAGTTTGCATTGGACTGTTTACTTCACACCTTTCATTTTTCCATTGCAATTAGTATTGATATTATACCATTAGAATTGTCCTTTGTGGTTAAGTGTCATCGAGATATCATCCGTCACCACCGAAGGCATTCACACAACCACCAGCATTACATTTGAGTGTTTTGTAGATTAAAGATAGTTTCTTGCTTTCATAGATTAGAAGAGATAGTTTCTTGTTTTCATAAGTTTAGTTGTTAATCTTTCTTTCTTTCAATAGAATATATTTTCTTTCATTTATTCCATTGAGCATTTAAATTTCCTTTCACGCAAGAGAAATAGTTTTGCATTAGGCATTTAGTTCACTTGCCTCTTAGGTTAGTTAGTTGTTCAATGAGAAGTCTTTGCTTACTTGTCCATTTGCTTTAGTAGGAGAGATAGTTGTCTTTGCTTACTTGTCTTTTTCTTTAGTAGGTTATTTAGGTGTCTTTGCTTACTTGTCTATTTGCTTTAATAGGTTAGATAGGTGTTTTTTCTTACTTTCTTATTTAATTGCTTTCATAGGGTAGTTTCTCATTGAATGTAGGTTGACAAGTTAAAAGTAGTTTGCTTTCATCAATTGCTTAGTATGCTTAGTAGTTTACCTTTGCTTACTGTCATGAACTAGTTTTCTTTGAATAGGGTTTTTACTTGCTTTCTTAGGAACTATCCATCAGTCCTTGGCCCAAAAGTGCTTAGGTTACCTAGTTTTCATTTTTCCTAGTAGGGTTTGTTCATTAGATAGGTTTTCTTGAGTAGATTATCCCTAGATAGTTGTTTTCCGTAGTTAGACTATACTCCTACCAACCTTTTACCTTTGCCATATATTTTTCTACAACTCTAAGTTTACTTACCCCGGGTTGACAATTTAATTATGGGTAGTTTAGTGTCTTTTTTAGTACATATAAATCACCTAACAGTATTCACAGAAGAAACCATAAGCACAACATTGATACACACTCGAAAACTTAAGAAAAACACATACCTCAAGAAATTCTGAGCCAAAACTTATTCATAACACAGAGGAACCATCATGGATGGAAAATAAAGGAACCATACCTGGAAAATCCTGCTCGAGGGGAATATTTAGATTGTTTCCTTCTTTTACAACCAAAAATCGTGGAGCATCAACAACCACAAGAGTTGAAAAACCAAATGCAAGTATAGCTAGGGTGACGGGCTCGAGGATTGTTTGAGTGACATGCAGTAAATGGACTTTGCTTCCTTCCCTGCCCTCATTCAATTGAACGTACAAGCCAACCAATACACCATAAAATTAACCATTAAATCAAACAAATATCCCATTTCTATATCCATTACATAGTGCGCCACCCTAATTCATGTCAAAATATTTTAACAACAACAATGTGTTATAATGTTACCACATATGCCTCACACATAACTTTTAATCAAAGCGCATAAGTTTAGCTACAAGGGTCTATACACCCTTCTTTTGTCACAATTACATATAACCTTAGGGCTTGAGTATAGTTTTTTTTCTCTTGTTTAAGCTCTCATATCATCCTTTTGTAAAAAATCATATGTAAAATAATCAATCAATGTCTAATGCAATGTCAAAACAAAACCTGTAATAATAATATTTTTATCCATAGTATAGCCATAATTTGCGAGTGACCATGAAAACCATCTATCCATGCAACAATTAACCAACCATCTTATGTCGTCATAACGATTAAAACCATGACTTGAATCATCCAATGTAGAATACTGTGTTGGCATCATTATAACAACAAACAAAAATATAAGTGCAACACATCCATCATAGCGCCACTAGTCTACAAGGGGGTCCCACCTACTAGTTTATTATTATTAATAATAATAATAAATAATAGAGATTGGGAATCATTTGCGAGCAGTATTCATCGTTGCGATTTTAAGCATCAACAAGTGTATCAAAACCCCAATCATTAAATGAATGTAAGAGAGTGGGTGTGAAATGTCACATCTGATAGTTATTAGAGAATGGGGTTCTAAGTAAAATAAACATTTGGGAGTGTGAGAGTTAGCTTGTGTGGGTGAAAAGGAAATTTGTATGGGAAAAGAGAGCAATTTTTACAACCTATTTTTTTTTTATAGAAAGAAAGTGCTGAATTTTGGATCTTAGAGAAAACCATAGTGGGCATGTGTGGTAGTTTTGTTGGAGCTATAAATTCATGAAGAAGTAGGTTGTTAGGATTGTAGAGTGGAATTTTTGGGTGAGAGAGTTCCCTAGAGAAGTGAGCGATTGTGGTGAGTTTTCATGTTACAACTAACATGTATTGAGTCCCCAATAAGAGATATCCCTAGAAAACATGTATCAAATCCTTGGAGGGAAGTGGAAAGGCCTGGGGGACTATGTGTAGTAATGGGTGATCCCATTCCTTCATTTGTGTAGGTTGAAGGGAAAAGAGTTGCAGGATTATGATATATGTAGGAAAAACAAATGATTTGTGGGTAAAATTGGGCAATGATTGGATAGTGGAGAGATTCCCCTTCTTGTGGATTTGTAGCCCCAACTCAAGGGTGATTTTATATTAATATATGGGGCAACAAATATACCTTTGTATTGAACATCCATTATCCAGTTTCACATTTTCTTAAAAATGTAAGTGATTTATCTATGTTTCACTATTTTGGTTATGAGTTTTATGTGTTTACTTTGAGTTTTTAACCATTTATATGTTGTGTGAATCTTAATTCACTTCATTCATGTTTTAAAAGTGTTGTTAGATGCATGGATGTTTTATCATGTTGCACATAAAGAAGTTTGTTGCTATGTACATTTAAATGGAATTGCATGCATGGCTGTAGATATTTCTTCTAGATGCATACATATTTATATTTCTATTTTCATCTACTTTAAATGGGTATCATACAAATTTAAATTGTAGATTTTGGTAGTGGGGGACACTACACTTAAGCATCCATAAATTTCCAAATAAAATATTAATATTAGTTCTCTTCCACATAAAAGAAGGATCCAAAAATCCTAAGACTCTACAACTCGAGGGAGTTTATCTCTTAAGAGAGCATCTCTCTAAGAAATGGTATTAGGGATAAGTTGAGCACAAATGGATCAAATCACTCTATAGAAGATCAACAAGAGAAAAAAAACATAAAAAGATATTAAGCATTTTAATAAGCCACACTAATGAAAAGTATGATTATGAATAACTAAGTGACTAAGTCACCCATCAATGAATAGGTTTTCTCATATCCATCAATGACCATAAACCAAATTATCAAGGTTGGATAACCTTAAAATTTCCTTTAACTCTAGGGATGGAATTTTTCTCCTTAGTTATTTTTCATATATGTCATTGAAAAAGATAATACTTTCCTTATAAAACCTAAGGGCCAATAACCAAGGAACCTAGGGCATTATCATCGTATTTAAAAATAAGATACAAAAAATATAATATTTATTAAATAATAACCCAATTTTCCATGAGTGATCTTGTTATAAAGAGATTAATAGTCTCACAAATATTCCATATTCTTTGGGCCACAAACATAGGTGTTTAACCTTTTTGAACAATATCTTATCACATGCATTCATAAAGGGGGTTTTAAAATTGTGAAAAATAGAGTTAATATATTGTAGGTATTGGTAGGGGAGGAGGGGAGAGGGGGATGTGGGGTATAAAAAAATATGTTTGGTAAAAATAGAGGATGCCTAGTAGAAATAGGTTTTCATATTATGGGAAAGATTTAATGGAAGGGGGGCTCAAAAAAAGGATTCTGGGAGGTATTTATCAATATTTAGTGAAACTAAATGTATTCTTTAGTATTCCATGAATGTATGTGGTATGTCATAGGATCCCTAAGTGGATACCTTATGGCCACAAATGACCTTTTAGCTTGAACATAGTAGGGATAGTTATAAGATAATAGAGTGAAAAACCTTGCCAATATTTTTTCCCATGGTTGCAAGTCAACAGAATTAAATGTACTCAAGAGTACCTTCTAAGCCTAGTATTTTTCATCTATTTCCCTAATCACTCATTTAAAACATAAGAATTGGTGCTATGTGTGGACCTTGAAGGTACCTAGGTCCCTAAAATCTTTGAATATGTAATACAAGTCTTAATTTACTATGGAATCCTCTCACATGATAGTTTTTGGCAATAACATGTTTCTTAGATCCTTTTCATTCTTTGATGTGATTTTATTAATGCATATAAAATGGTATGAAGATCCAAATCCAATAAATGGATAATCATATTTTAATACTTTGCACATACAACATTATTTTTTTTCGGTGAACATTTTATATTCTAGGTTAATTGTGTTTTAGATAACTTATGTGTATTTCACAATCATGTGGATAAACCAAAATTGTTTAACCTATATATTTTTTCCAATTTTGGGTATTTCATTGGTCTTGAATTGATGACAATTTGGATAAGTTCATAATTCCATTGGCACAAACACATCAACATGTAATTTTTAAACCTGTGAAGCAAATAAATTCTTACAAATATTAAGAAACCCATAAATTAATCAATGTCTCATATACATAGTACACAAAGATTTATGTTGAAAACCCTTAACTAAGAGAAAACGAGCCTTCCTTGGTGTTGCATCTCTTAACTCTTTATTGTATTAATTTCACAATTCACAATACAATATATAAAAATATTTTAGGTATTTCTCATCTACCAAAATCCTAAGCCCTCATTACGGGATTAATTTAGAAAACCTCTAAAAATAACGAAAACAACTCAAATATAAAAAACCACCCCCAAAACAAAATTGGGTTGCTTCCCCGGAGTCGAAGGCTTCG
>SNQJ01S0113384.1:0-24274 GCA_010110895.2 Picea sitchensis
TACTAAAGAAACACACTTTTACCTAACGACATATTAGACCAAGTAGATCTTAACTAACTCCTAAGTGTCTAAATATCCTAACAGGAAGAAGGGGCTAAAGGCCCAGAAGATAAAAGCAGATGGAAAAAGTTAAAATCCTAAAAATAAAACCTCGAGATGCTTTACCCAGGGATCCCCGAGAAAGCAGTAAAAGGCTTCTCAACAAGAAACAGAGGGACCCATAAAAATAATAAAAACAAGACCTTGTCAGGGGATAGGGGATCTCATCATGAGCCAACCTATTAGGTTCATGGGAATCTAGCAGTATGACACTACTAGCAACTGGTTACCACGCCAGGGTAGTGGCTCTTGGTGGCATAGCGAAGAGAAAGGGGGTCTCATCACGAGCCAACCTTCTCATTTCCGTGAAAGTGCTTGTGGGTAACATTGCCACCATTAGTCACCACGCCAGGGTAGTGTCCCCTGATTAGCTTCTTGAGAGAAAAAGAAATAAAGAATGAAGATAAAATGAATGAATGGGCTTGGAAACATTTGCATCCAGGACATGTGCAACTTACCTTCTACAAAGGCACCCACAGGTAAGCCTTGCATTTCCCTGCTATCACTGCACCCCTTGTTAGGACATCCCTTATCCACCTCATCCATTAACATGACTTGGATTTGATTTCTTCCGGAAACATCCCACATCCAATGGACACTAGCCCAATAGGACACCTTGTCACTTCCTCCAAACTTTCCTTGCAGATTTGTATAATGTCTTTAAGCACTTGACTAAGTAAAAAGGGTTTATTGTATGTTTATTGTGAAAAATAGGGTTTGTATAATGTCTTTAAGCACTTGACTTGACTAAGTAAAGGAGGTATGTTTATTGTGAAAAATAGAGTTAATATATTGTAATTATTGGGGGGAATGTGGGTATTGGGGGGTTTATAAGTATTGGGGGTTATAAAAAGGGGTATCTAGTAAAAATAAGGGTTTCTTTGATTGGAAAGATGTATTGGTATGGAGGTTCAACAAAAGGATTTTTGGGGGTATTTATCAATATCTAGTGAAATTAGGGGTATTCTTGAATAACCCACGAACGCAGGTGCTATGTCACAGGTTCAAAGGGGTATTTTATGTGTATGGAGCCAATGTTACCCACCAAGTTGCACTAGGATGGACTTGCAGTTGAGCCGCCAAAAATGAACAAGATACTTGTTCAAATTCAAAGTTCAAAAGTCCAGTTGACCATTATGGCCCCTTTTCTTCTTCTTCTTCTTTCTGCATTTCCATACCCCCATGGGGGAATTGTAATAAGATGAGCTAGCATTATGAAATTTGTAAAATTATTATCCCTATAATACTTAATCACTATAACATTACTCTAGAGTGATTTTTTTACTTTCTAATTATAGCTTGCTACCTTGCATTAAGCGAGTTATAATTTTTAAGTTTTTTCACTCAATTACCTTCAAAGTTGGAGTATGTCCTAGTGGATAGGCCTTGGTGTGTTGTCCAAGTATAGTGTCTAATATATATTAACATGCTAGTCATCATGTTTGAGTCATATGGAAATGTGCTAAGTCCCCCTTTAGGATTTTTAAAAGTTTTCAACAAATAATTCTTTCCCGCAAACGAGATATTTTTAATTGTAATTGATGTATAAGTTAAATAAATGGTACTAGGAGACATAATGTGCCTTGGGGGTATTCATTTTCTTGCTCAGAATACCCACTTTACCTATGTACTACCTTTTTGAGGAAAAATATTGATTTTTACCAATTAAAAATCAATTTCTCTAAAAAAAGGTGAATAAAAGACAAAATAAAGACAAAAAATCAGCAAATGCTATTTTTTGGGAAACATGTCGGGGACATGTTTGAGTCAACTGAGCTTGAGTGGGAGTTTTTGGCACTCAAGGGTGACTTCTTTGGGAGTTAAGGGAGAGTTAAGTGGCATCCCACTTTGATTTTGTGAAGATGCCAAAGAAGAGGTGTGCCCCCCTCTCAAGAGGTGGCAAACTCTTAGAGAGAGGCGCCTACCCCTTCAAAGGTGGCGACCCCTCATGTCTTTCTCTCTTGTTGAGGTGGATTTCTCTCGAGTTATCTTGAGATATGGCGACCATCCAAGCTACCAATTGTCCTCAATCTCTCCAAGTAGTGTGCCCCCCTCTCTTGGGATCTTCACCCTTTTGTTATTTAATCAAGCTCACCCCTCCATTGTAAACTAGTTGGAGCTTGAGAGAAAAATGCTTGTTGTATAATTGTATTGTACTATCATTTGATTTGGAATAAAAGGATTTGGAGGCTACAGTGGTGTAATCTTTTCATGTGTGGATATCCTATGTCAATGTGCTAATGTGAGGTATAATCTTTCTTGTAATTTTTTGCATTTTAATTGGTGAAAGTTGGCCTTCCAAAAGGAATTGTTTCCTAGTAGGATAATATTTGAAAATCTAGTTTGCTTCATAATATTATTTTCCACTTGCATTAGATCTCTTTGAATTTCATGTCTATTTAGTTTAATTATCATACTTTCCAAGCTTCTTTTGTAGGTGAAACCATACTTTTAACAGCTTTCCTTTGCAAGAAATTTCTAAGTTGCAGGTTCTCACACTTAAAGAGCAGGTTAAGCTATATTGCATATACCTCACACTTCGAGATATTTAAAGGACATAGTCCCTCTGTGTTCCATCAAGAAGACTCCATTTTCCCAAGGATTCCAAGCCACAAGCACCTTCTTCTATCTCTTTCTCTATAAAATTCAACATTTCTAAGTTACCTTTTATTGCATGAAAGTAGATCTAGTTTCCTTTATAAAAATAATGCATATACCTTTACTTATGCATGCTTGGATTATAGATCTAGATTTGATTTTAATTTCACTATCATAAAAGAGCTATAACTATCATAAAATTTCATCCTTTTAGCAAGTTTTTCTTTTAAAATTTTCAAGGCTAAAGGTTGTTATTTTCTTAAGGTTCTTCAAATACAAAATTGGAAAACTTAGTGACATTGTACTTTTTGTTTTAGGATAGAAAGAAATATCACTAAGAAGGCTCACCATTTACTTTCTTTCTTAGTCTTTAGTTCGCTAACCTATTGTAGGTTTTACTCCGAAATGTTTTGTACAATTCTAACACCTTTTTGCAGGCACTTTTAAAGAGATTTTGAGCATCTTTTAGCACATTTAGCTTTCTTATTTTTTCATATTTGCGGACAAACAAGAGGAATTGATGCCAAAATTTGGCAGATTCGGACCATCCGGGACTCCGAAACCACTTTCTTCCTTTGAAAATAAATTTTTCTCAAAAAACTTGTAAACTTGTTGATCCAAATCTATAAGAATCATAAGCCTTCCCCAAAAAGAGATTGTACCAAATTAATAAAAGCATTGGGCTGCCCAACGCCCAATTTCAATCCCCCTCTGGGGGATCGGTGTCCTTGTGTGATTGCTTCATTTATCTTCTTTCATTGCTTCTCATTTCTTTGCTAATTTAGAAAAGATAAAACAAACCATAAAATTAATCACAACACTGCAAAACATTAGAGTAGTTTCATTTCCTAGATTAGTTGAATTTAGTTTCCTTTTCAGTTATTTCATTTATGAAATTTTCAAAGTTGGAAAATAAACCATCCCCTCAGCTTCCCTTAGTATTTCTCTGACCCCTTGAGAGCTTAGCTTGATCTGGGGAACCCATTAGAATGGGGTCTAGTCAGTGTGGAATAGTTTAATAAGACGATCCGATATTGGTTATTATTTGATTGGGACAATACATTGAGCTTGTGTGTGAAGTGAGGGGGATACTCATTAATGAGATAAATTCCCTCATTGTCGGACCTCCAACATTACTCTTTGTACCCAATTGAGGGATAACCCCTAAAGGGCCAAACTTGGATTAGATTCCTTTTATTGAAAACACTTTCACATACTTTGCACTCATAATTGGACTTGTAATTCACCAAGCCACTTCACGATAAACCCATGAACTAAACAATTCATCTTTAATAATAAAAAAATTCAAGACCATACACAACACATCTTCATTTCAACAACATTTTACATCTCTCAACAACCTTTACATTTGACACTGGTCTAAGTTCTTTTCTTTGAGAGCGCCTTTACTTCAAGAATTTGCAATTTAAGTATTTCCTTTTATCTTGAATTAATTTATGGTTGAATATATTTCATTTTCTTATATTATCAATGAATATATCTTTTATGGTGAATGAATCACATATGTTGCTAGAATATACTTATTTATATTGCTCTTGTTTTCTTCAAACTCCTAGATTTATTTTTCTTGTACTTATCTTACTTAGCCTTAGTTATTTTTTAGGGACCACCCCCCTTGGCTTTGCTAAGAGTTGGCCTAGATGGAGGAGTCGAGTGTTGAGTGACAATATCTCAACTCAAGGCTTATCCCCAATGACACACCTAGTAGATTGAAGATTTCTTCCATGTGACCCGAGGTGTGTATTAGGTGTCAACACTTCTTTCTTTATTTTTAAAACTAAAATACATATAATTTTTAAAAATTATAAAATTTAGATAGTACAATTTACCGTTTTGAATTTTCATACATGGATGAGCCATAAGTCTATCATTTAGGGACGAGCAATAAGCCTCTAGTAGAAGATCAACGTTGGTGAGAAGGACGAGCCATAAGCCTATCATTTATAGATCATCATATAAGAAGTATGTGAACACATATATGATGATGGTACACTAGGATATAGGTTAGAAGGTTACATTTCCCCATATTGTGGTGTGTGATAACTAGAAGGAGAATCTTCGATATGGATTTTGATCATTTTTTTTCCAAGGAAAACCCTTTGATCATATAAGAAGTATGTGAACACATATATGATGATGACATGCTAGGATATAGGTTAGGAGGTTACATTTCTCAAAATTATGGGGTGTGATAAGGATAAGGGGAATCTTCAATATGGACTTTGGTGGAAGTGGGAGGTTGGGATCTTCGATATGGATTTTGGTGGAAGTGTGAGGTTAGGATCATTTTTTTCCAAAGAAAACACTTCATGGAAAACCCCTCTAAGTAATTCCTCATGATCCATGGATGGTAAAATAGAAAACCCCTCTAAGTACTTCCTCATGATCCATGGATAGTAAACAAAAAAATCACTCTAAGTACTTCCTCATGATCTGTGGATGGTAAACGAAAAAACCTCTCTAAGTAGTCCTCATGATCCATGGATGGTAAACCCCCTCCGAGTACTTCCTCATGATCCATGGATGGTAAATGAGATAAATTGTTTACCCTAATTATGGAGCCTAATCTCAAGAGGATCAAAGGAGTCGAACCCATGACCTCTCCAACTTTAAAAAAGAGATCTCACATCGAACTCATAACCACTTGAGCTAACCCTCAAAACTAGGACACTAGAATCATATAACCAAGTATGAAGAAGTATTAAATTGTTTGAATATTATAACACACGTGCTAAATCAATCAAAAAACAATTTAGTTTGGATCTCATTAAAATCCTTATGAATTAAATTCTTGAATTAAGACAAAGAAAACAATAAGAACACATAAAACATGCCTAACCATTGGATTTGTGACTAGTTTCATATAATCCATACTTGTTTTATTATTTAAAATAAAAATTCACTATAAGTAAATAAACATTCTCATTATTTTTATGATTAATGGAAAAATCAATCACATAAAAACAATAATAACATATCTTATTAAAAAAACATTCATATTATTAATAAAATAAATTTAACAAAAAAATCCCATATTATTAAAAAATAGAGGTAGGAAGACAATCACATCATATTATATTGATACACGACATTATCTATTACAATCAAAGATGAATATAAGGTTAATACATAACCAATATTCTTCTATTTGTATCATCTTGAAAATATATCAAGAATAAATGAAAATTATAATTTAACAAAAAAAATCAATATTATTAAAAAATAAAAAATAGAGGTACGGAGTCAATCATATCATATTATATACATTGTCTATTACGATCAAAGATATATGTAAGGTTAAGACAACCAATATTCCTCTACGTGTACCATCTTGAAAATATATCAAGAATAAATGTTTAGTGTCAACCCCAAAAAATTATAATTTTCATTTTCATGTAAAGATCATTCCCTTCACGAGTACGTTCTCCTACTCCTCCAAATATATATACCCCTCCATGAGAGATGTCTTCGGGTGTATTTGGAGGTATTGCTCTCGTGTGATGTTGAATTTTCTCTTCTGATTTTAAAGTTTGTGTCATGAATGTATATTGCAAAGAAGAACATGAAGTTGGAGATTAGGATAGTTATTATGGTTCTCGTTGCAACACTAAGGTTTTCATCCTAGTAGAAGACATGAATATTAAAGCTAATGCCTTTCATGATTTTGGAGTTTTGTTTTTGTGGAATGTGTGACAAGGAAAGATCAAAATTGTAATTTTCATGGTTTATTTTATTTTATTTTTAATAATGTTAATATAATTAAAGTTAATATGGATTTTTAATTATTTTTTTTATAAATAAAATAATTTCAAATTTTTTTAATATACTTATTTGTTATTTGGTATCATGATTATTTTATAGTTTAAATTATGAAAATTTAAATAATATTTTATTTATCATTTTTTTCCAGAAAAAATCTAGTAATTTTATTTCCTAGATAAAACAAAATTATATAGATAGATGTCATCGACATTCTGTTAGCTAATGGTACCAGGAGCCTAAACCAATCCCATCAGCCTTCAATGGCGATGGAAGGGGCTTCAATGGCTCCCAACGACAATAAAAACAACCAAGGCACGCTTCTTTGCTTGTCATTTGCAAGCTACCACCTATGCACAATGCTACTCGGCCTTCTTGGCCTCTCTTTCTACCTCCTATGAGACCTTCGAACCTCCCCCGACCACACTCGCCCCCACCCCCTGGTTCTCACCACCATGCCTCGAGAATGAGGCAAGCCCAGGAGGGCCACTAGGAATAAGAACACCATCACCCGAGACAACCGGCTCACAGCCTCTCAGTGAGCCTTGATTGCCCATTTCATCCACCCTCACAGACCTACTAGAAGCACTTAGTCCACCACACGCACTCCAAAAGTGGAGAATCTGCCTACCTTGCCCCAAACTCAAGCTCAGTCTCCCCTTCGCATTCCCAAAATGGAGATCGCGTCCCCCACTGAGCATTCTCCATCGCCACCCCAACACTTATCGGTTATCCTCAACACGTTCAAAGAGGAGGCACTACCCTCAATTCAATATCTTGGCCCAAAGTTGAATGACGCAGGGCCACCTTTGGCTTGTCAACCAAGCCCAAGCCTGGTGAAAACGAAAGGGTTACCCTCCAAGGCAAGCCTCCCAAGCCCCTCCGCTTCCCAAGACTTTCAACCTCGATGGTGGGAAGGAGGATGCATAGTGGAGGACCAAATCCCCCCAAGCTGGCAATTGACAGGAGGTGGGGAGAACCCAACTACAGCTACAACAAAAGACACAGGCACGAACAGGAGTGAGGAAGGCTCACACTACACCTATCATTTAGCAGCAGAGCATCTTGAGCTCCTCTTTGACATCCAGCAGCGGCAGGACGAGCAGGTGCATGGCCAAAGGACAATCCACCAACGTCTGGATCTGATATTCGAGGCGCTCTCATATGCCCCACCTACAAGCAGAAGTTCATCCCGATCTACACTGCCCATGGAAATCCAGGTTCCCCAATGGCTTGATGCGGCTCACCCCTAACTCTGGTTCTTGTCAATTACAGTTTTCAGCATGCATAGTGATTATATTTTCACTCCTTTTTATAGTTGTGTAACCATCTTAGTAATGGTGGCTCTAAATGAAGCTTGCCCTAGGCTAGCTAGTGGGAACAAAGTTCCTGTTGAAATTTTCATCTTTTGCTCATTTTTTGTAAATTGAATCTCCACCATGATAGACATATCACTGCTTGGAGCCACCTGTTTTGGTTTCCCTTATGTGGTTTCCAAATGACATACAGTTGTACACTCATGATGATATAATACAAGGATCCTCTTTTTTATTAACAAAAAAAAAAAAAAAGACATTCTGTTAGCTAAAGGGCCCAAAATTTTTGCACCTTGAAATACTAAAAAAAATATACAATATAGTGGCTACCTATTATGAAGCGCTTTATACATTAGAGAATTGCTTCCTTGTCAATTTACGTCATGCTATAAGAGCTGATAAAGATAAAACAAAAAACTGTTTTAAGTTTGAGATATAAAAACCCATCAAAATGATGAAAAAATGCGTTGAGAGAGAAGATTTCAAGCTAGGGAGAGCCATGGGTCATGATAATAAATTATTTTGTGTCATTCGGACTCTTTTCAATTATTTTCCATGTGTCGTGGTTTAGGGCCAATCCGACCTTTGAAAGTCTATTGGATTCCTGGTTCCAATGAGTAGAGAAAAATTATGAATTATTCTCTTGATGCTTTCATATAATGTAGTTAGTGCAAAGTTCCGAAGTAAAGAGTCCCCATTCATCCAATTAATAACCAACTAAGAGTCCCCATAGATATGGATATGCAAGATGGCATGTTCCTGGACTATTTGAAGAAGGAGATGTAAGGTCATGAGTTCATTTAAATAGTTTGAGGCTCTCCCAAGACTAGCGAAGAAAGCTATGGAGTGGGTGCTAGATAAGTGAAGGATGCCACCTGCTCGACCCTTGGATGAAACTCCTTGGGAAGCCCCAAGGGACATCCATCTGAATATGCAACTCTTGTTAAGGTCAAGGCTTGAAAAATTTTGTATTGTGTAGGAAATCTATGAGAGATGCAAGGCTTTGAGAGGCATCGATGGAAGATAATGAGGAGTAATCATCAAAGAAGGCATGATTTCTTATTATCTAGATTCCCCAAGCCACTACTAGTGGGAGGGCTTTGAGGTTGAGAGAGAGTTGTTGGGAGAGACGCCTTTTTAGAGCATCTTCAATAGAGGTCCCATTCCACCGGTTTGATCTGTATGTTTATAAATTCCAGTCCAAACTTATTGAGTATAAGAACAATCCAGAAAGAGGTGATGGTTGGTTTCTAAATCGTTTGAAGAGAGTCGACATCTTTTGGAACCATGAAAATTCCTCTTGTCCCAGGTTAAATATTTTGTTTACACCTATTTATTATTAAAAAATTAATAATATAAAAATATATATAAAAAAAAAATTGATTATTAATTATTTTGACTCTTAAGTTTAATTCATTTTTAAAATTATATTTATATATTATATATTATTAAATTTAATTAATTTTTTTTAATTTCAAAAATATATTAAAAATATATTAACTATGTGACTTACCATTATCATGATTTAAGATTTTTTCCATAGGTTATAAAAATCTATGAAAATTCCAAGTAATTTGGTTGGGAAATATATTAATCATTTCTCCTAACCACTTTAACTAAAGCCATTTTAACTAAAACTCTCATGATTTAAGATATTATTGTACTTTTACAAATATTCTATATTTAGAATTCAACTTAACATTATTGAACATGTTATTTACAAATACATAAATATTTTATGCATAAAATACAACATCTAAGCATGTTATCAAGTATAACTTAAAAACATGGAATGTATTTGCAAATATACTTTTCAAGTCAAAACATATATATTAACAAAGTAACATTTGAATAGAGTTTTTAAACATATTAACAACTTAATTTTTAATTTTTTTAAAACTTATTTAATTATAAAGATAAATTTACTTTATTAAATTAGTAAAATAATGATAAGTGATGTTTAAGATAAAAATAAAAATATATATTTTTAATAATAAACTAAATAAGATTATATTTATATTAATTTAGAAGAAAAAATGAAATGTAATGAAAAAAAATTGTAATATTTATTTTAATAATTGAAATTTGATAATATAAGAAATCAATATTTTAATTAATCTAAAATTGAATATAAAACTTTGTTTATGCACATTGAAAGATAGATTCATTTCTAAAATCAATATTCATTTGTAATTAATATGACATTTTGAATTTTTATTATTAATACTTAATTATCATTTTGAAATTTAATATAATTGATTGGTTACAATGTGAATATACTTGCTATTTTAGTAATACTACTACAAGAGTATTATGTAATGCTCTCTATTTAAAAAATATTCATTATTAATTTAGATAAATATAACATTTATATATCTCATAAGTGCTTTTATTATATAAATATTTTTTATAAAAAAATACTATTTCACTTTATCTTACCTTATATTAATATAATTATTATTAATTTATTATATCTATATTACTCAATTATATATATATATATATATATATATATATATATATTTATTTATTTTTAAAATTATAAATTACATATTAAACCTAACACATATTGACCATTTCAAACTTTATTTTTTGTCAACAAATTGAAGGCAGATGTGGCCGGAGGCCAAAATCTTGTAGTTCGCTCTACTATTACTTCAATTACCAATATTTCAAACTTTATTTTTTTGTCAACAAATTGAAGGCAGATGTGGCCGGAGGCCAAAATCTTGTCGTTCGCTCTACTATTACTTCAATTACCAATAGCTTTTATGTTATGCTTTTTCTTAAAATGTGCCTTTTGTGATGAAATGTGATTTTCATTACTCTCCATTATTATTTTTCATGCATATCAAACTATATATTACCAATAGCTTTTATGTTATGCTTTTTCTTAAAATGTTCCTTAAATGTGCTTTTCATTACTCTCCATCATTATTTTTCATGCATATCAAACTATATATTACCAATAGCTTTTATGTTATGTTTTTTCTTAAAATGTGCTTTTTGTGATGAAATGCTTTTCATTACTCTCCATCCTTATTTTTATGCATATCAAACTATATATTGACAACTCTATATATCAAGCTATGATGTCATTATTTTTCATGCATATCAAACTATATATTGACAACTCTATATAGTTTGAATTCCGACCAAATGAGGATGCTCATGCTTTGCTTTGTTAATGACGGGAGAGACGGTTGTCCATCACCCTTAATCATACAAAATATCAAGCTATGATGTCATTATTTTTCATGCATATCAAACTATATATTGACAACTCTATATAGTTTGAATTCCGACCAAATGAGGATGCTCATGCTTTGCTTTGTTAATGACGGGAGAGACGGTTGTCCATCATCCTTAATCATACAAAATATCAAGCTATGATGTCATTATTTTTCATGCATATCAAACTATATATTGACAACTCTATATAGTTTGAATTCCGACCAAATGAGGATGCTCATGCTTTGCTTTGTTAATGACGGCAGAGACGGTTGTCCATCACCCTTAATCATACAAACCAGCGCACCCTTAATAAGACAAACAACGCAACGCTTGATTCTGCCACGGCTAGAGTATTCTAGAACGCTCCATTTCAAATTCGATTTCTTAGAAAAAGCAGCCGCTCCCTCCATGTTGCCAACGGTCATTTACCAAGTCATTCCATTCCCTTTAAAATCAAGAAGGTATCGATGGATCGATGGATTTTTATTTCGGACTTTGCCATTTTCCTTTCATGCGTTGCCAATAGGATGGCGATTTTATTTGACTTGTTTTCATATATGTTCTGGATTTCAATTCTTCAATCTTTCTTTACCGTTCTTTCATGGATTTGTTCTACAACACTTTGCTTCTGTGTTTTTATGGTCGTTCTTTCATGGATCTGTTCCTACCGCACTTTGCTTCTGCATTTTTATGGTGCACCATATTTTGTTTTTAATTTTTCGTTTTCATTTATTTTTCGTTTACATTATGGTCATATTCATATGATGACATAAGTGGAAGAAAATCTACCGCTTCTGGTGGATTACATTCATATGCCAAGGTAACTAAATTTTGTCATTGGATAAATTTGGTGTAGGTAGGAGAACCAGATTAATCTTCATGCTCGCAAAAAAGAATTGTAAAATGTAGTGATGGAAAACAATAACGATTTGAATTTCAACATTTTGTTCATAGCTTGCACGATGACCGATGTGTGCACTGTGCAGGAATATTAAGCATCCGTAACAAGGCTTTGAGAAAGGTTTCAGACTAAGGGACGTTGCAATATCCGGTGGATAGATGATCTATTATACGGTCTTTTAAATTTTAAATAATAAGGACTCGTGAAGTTGAGGCTCTGAGAACTCCGTTGGAACAAAGCTCAATGAATACTTGACCTGATCATAATTATTTCAGGTATTTATTTTATGTTTTCAAGAAAGTTAAATTTCTTTTTTTTTCTTTGAAATTTATTCAATGTTACAGGCAGCTGTGATTTATTTATTTAAAAAAAAAATCACAATGCTCTTCAAGATTCGTAGATAAAATATATGTGCCATAATGCTCATAATTTTTTTTTAATTTTTCTTTTACTTAAAGTATTATATTAAATTTTAGGGAATAATATTCCTGTATACAGGAAGTACGTCAAGATTCCGAATTTTTTAACTATCTAGTAATTTCTTTGATGCTTTTATCGGATCTATTCCAATTTTTTAAGTATGTTATGCTTTTATATATATATATATATATATATATATATATATATATTCTTTGGAGTTCATTGACATAATGGAAGCAGCAAGAGGCATTAGGGTTTCGTCCTCATATGAAGAGAGCACTGGTAAATCATAGATTGATTATAAGAAAACACATATTAAATCATAGATTGATTATAAACACATATTGTAGGAAGCCAAACTACAACTCCGCTGCCAAATTAACACACTACAATGCCCGACCAGGAAGAGGGTTTGGTTTTTGGCTATAAACTTAGAATTATGATAATGAGAATAGTAACAAAACACTCCAGATATACAAATAGTATCATCTAGAATGAGCATATTTAGCCTCTAGAATGAGCATATACACATAGTATCATCTAGAATGAGCATATTTAGCCTCTAGAATGAGCATATACACATAGTATCATCTAGAATGAGCATATTTAGCCTCTGTCTCTACTTCTTTATCGGTTTTCTCCGGTTTCGAATCCAGACCTGCGCTTGAATAAATGTAAGGTTCCAAGAATTTTTCCCATCAACGAAACAGAGTAAGCCACGAATCACGGAAATGACGAAAGGAAAGGTTCACCCTACGAGGTTTCGGTCAATGACGAGAATTTTAATGCGGTGTATATGATACGCAATATTCGTTATTTTAAGAATAATATGAATTGCGGTGACATTCATTAAATTTGTAGTCCACGTAACATGAGTTTGTATCCATTAAATATACGAATCTTGTATCGATTAAATATACGAATCTCCTTTCTAACCGTACAATCTAGTGAAACAAACCACAAAAAGCAAGTTCAGCTATTCGGTAGACCGAAAAGTAGTTTCCATCCAAAAACCAAGAAGAATTTGCATCCAAAACCACTCCGCATTAAACTAGTGTAATTAATTAATTTAATATTTTAAACTATAATGTTTTTGAAATGGCCATTATTAATATATAAATAATATATATAGCTGTCGAGACATTATATCTAAATTTATACTAATATATATAGCTATCGAGACATTATATCTAAATTTATATAACATTGTTAGGAATATGACTATCAAATCAAAAATATATATATCTAAATATTTATTAATATATAACTATCGAGACATTATATCTACATTTATATCATTGTTACGAATATGACTATCAAGTAAAAAAAAAATATTATATGTAAATATGTATGAGAAATAACACACATTTCCAGAAATTGAAGGAAAAAATGGTGGCAACCCACATCATTCGTCAGCAGCTGCATGGGATATGGTTAACCGGTCACGCCACCTCGAGCTGGTATGTTGAGCCAATTTCAATATCGATATAGCTATTAGTAAATCATAAATGGTGTTGTTATGCACATACCCAAATCATAAATGTTGTTGTTATGCACATCCCCAGTTGATGTTAACGATCAAAGCCACATTTACCATGGTTTTTATTCTTCCTTTCTTCCATTGGATGACGATGAGGTGGTAATGAAATTTGCCCAATTATTACCTACACAAGCATGTTTTTTTGGTTGTTTTAATTTGTAATTACAAGCATGTTTTTTTGGTTGTTTTAATTTGTAATTACTCTGCAGCCTGTTTTTATACTTTGCCAGAACATCACCATTCGATTCTTAAGTATAGAGCCATCAAGTGTTCGTAGCCAAAGGTTGGGTGGAACCGAGTCTCAGTTCAATTAGCTTGTGTTGCACCCTCTCAATACTTTCTAACCCTTTCTGACTTTGAGTTTACCCCATCCCCTGTGGACCAAGTCCATGTGGACAGTGAATGCAAGGGATGTGTCGAGTTTCCCACGTCCTGCAGTCCCAAGTCTTTGGAGACAATGAAATGCAGGGGATGCATTAGATAGGGTGGGGCACAGGTCGTATCTTTTTAAGCAATATATTCAGGGAATTAACTCTCCACGAGATTTTGTCTAAGTTTTACTATAAGTGGTAAATGTGCTTATATACTAGAAATCTCACTTTTCGTGTAATATGATCGAAACCCTTGTGTATATGCTAGAAAAATCATGTGTATGAAAAAAAATCATATTAAGATGTTGAAAAAAATAGAAAATAGAGAAAAAAAAACGTAAATAAGGATCCTGTGAAGTAGAATTATAAAAGGAAATCTACATGATTTATTTGTTACAGAACTCTGCAGTATACAAACTCTGTGAAGTAGAATTATAAAAGGAAATCTACATGATTTATTTGTTACAGAACTCTGCAGCATACAAACTCTGTGAAGTAGAATTATAAAAGGAAATCTATATGATTTATTTGTTACAGAACTCTGCAGCATACAAACTCTTTGTAGGATTCAACAAAGAATGAAATACCCCTTTCAAATATTTCTGTAGAAAACTAAACCCTAATCCATAGGAAAAGTCCTTGCACAGCTTTACAGAGTTTGACCACTGCAGAACATTCAACATATTGAAACGAATATTTTTGCACAACAAAACCACATATGTACTCCACTATCCACTGCAGAACATTTTACATACTGTAACGAGTTTTTTTTCACAACAAGACCATAGGTGTACTCCGCAGCAGAACATTTTGCATACTGCAATGGGTTTTTTTTCACAACAAGATCACAGGTGTACTTTGGATCAATCCATCGGAGTATTTTTGGATCAATAAATCGAATTAAGCCCAAGTTGATTGTAATTTTTTTGTGGAAAATAAATAAAACAACATATAGATATAATTTGAATAGGTTTTATATTTTCTTGTGTCCTAAGGGTGCATAATAGTGGAGAAAAGCACAATTAAATATTTTTTCTCTTTCCTTTTTTTAATGATAATTTTTTAATATGTTTGGTGTCATCTCAAGTATACATAGGAAATATTTAAAATTGTTCTATATATATTTGATTTAAGTTGGGCTTTTTGTTACTCTCATCAATATTAGTCTGTGGATTATTGTGCTGAGAAATTGGAATAAATTGGAATAAAAGTTGAAGCATGATCATGTAGGGCATTGCCCTGACAGTATTTTAGAACATAGTTATTATGTGAAGTTATGCATTTTATATTTTTAGATGTTACAAAGAAAATGAGACAATTAAGCTTGAAAACCTTGATAGTTTGTGTTCTTACATTCATCTATTGCTGTTTTTTGAATTTTAACAATATTTTTTCCATGAAATTTTTTTTTATCCGATGTTTCAACTTTCGAGTAAAAATTAAAATATACATTATGTTGTTCCTTCAATATAAGTTACTTTTTCAGGAAAAGGCCCTCTTTCATTTATTTCAGTTGTAATTTGTAAGCTTTCCTATAATGATAAGGCTTTCTTTGACAATTTGTCATCTGTTTCATTTAATTCATGGAATACATGAAGAAAGGATATACTTTCAAAGGACCTTCTAATTTCTTTGATTTTTTCCATAAGTGATAGAAGAAATAGATTCACCAGTTCTACCCTTTCTTTTGCCCCATCTATGACTAGCTTGTTGTCTCCAACCACCTGAGTGTAATTCCTTTGTTAGCTGCCAGTTTTAGCAAGATCTATAAAGCACACAGCTTTGATTTGTTGTTTGTGCCTTGTCCAAAGGCAGCTTTGAAGGAGAGGGGGGCATTAATGGAGAAATTATAATATTGTTTGTGCCTTGTCCAAAGGCAGCTTTGAAGGTGATGTTTTTGGATAAGAATAGGATGCCACCTGAACCACATATGCCTGGGGAGCCTTGACTAGCTCCATTAATGTAGCTCGAGGCTTTAGATTGATCTATATCAGGCTGAATTAAAATTTCCAAAGGCTTCTCTTTCATGCGTTTCCAAACCATATGCATACCTCACTTGTTGAAACTTGAAAGACCTGTATAGGAAGAATGCCTTTTCCTTGGAAACTCATATCATCTTTGGCTAGCCACATTGCCCATGCCATGGTGCATGGCAAGTCTCTATGTTCAATAATTTTTTGATCATCATCCTTTGAAGCATTCTATGGTGGATTCTCCTTCCCATTTCCCATCTTCATTATCAAGCTTCAAATCTTGATTCCAAACTTCTTTTGAAAATGGGAAGGAAACTAATATGTGATCAATTTATTTTTTATTCATTTTGCAAATGATACATCTGCTTGGATGTTCCCATGCTCTTTTTTTGCAATTGTCCCAAATAAGGAGTTTATTGGAGAGTGCCAACCAAAAGAAGATTTTGGTTTTCAGTGAACAACTCAGTTTCCATACTACGACCACCATACCTTTTCTCCTTTTGTTTCTTCTTTTGTTCTTACCTTATAGCCCAATTTAGCTGTAAATTTTCCAGTTGATTTATTTTTTGAAGATATGATTTCATCTTCATCCTCAAGATTTAGTTCACAGTGTCTGAGTTTGAGACTATATAAGTAATGCTTCCATTCTGTAGCTAATTCTTCTTGAAAACGTAGCTGAAGATCAGATTTCCAGCCTTGATTCCATAATGTATTTGATCCTTGATCAGCTGCATCTTCCATACTATATATCTCCTTGATGTGAAGTGTGTTAATTAGAAAGTTAGAGAATCTGTAGTTTTCTCCTTGATGTGAAGTGTGTTAATTAGAAAGTTAGAGAATCTGTAGTTTTCTAGGCATCCCAACCATGGATCCTCTCCAATTTTGACTTTATTTCCTTTTCCTACCTTCCACACCAGTCATTTCTCTATCAAGGGAAATGCTTTCACAAATGCCTTCTAGGCAATTGAGGCTCCTTCAAATACCTTTGCTTGTCTTCTAATCCAATCCCCTATTGACCCCAGAACTATGTATTTGGCTATCATTGTTTTCCCCATAGACCTTCATTATGCATCAATCTCCAACTCTTCACTGCTAAGGCCATTCTGAACAAATGTATGTTTTTGAGCCCCCATCCACCATCATATTTTGTCTTGGTCAGTTTATTGCATTTTACCAAGGGGATACGTTCTTTCTCTCTTTTTCCTGTCCAAAAGGAATCCAAATCACTTTTTCCTTATCTTCTCCAGAATTCTTCCTTTACAAATATGGACTATAGATAGCCAATGTACAAGTATCCCCTCCAATATTGATTTCACTGAAGTTAGCCTCCCTCTCCAAGACAACCTCTTGTAGCATTAGTTTGTAACTCTCCTCTCTATTTTCTCATATGCCTTACTGCTGGTATATTTTATGTGTTTTCTTAGTATTGGACTTTCATCAAACACTTTGTTGTTATACCCAAACCCCACTGTAATAACTCTTTTCGGTTGTTGATGTATTTTTGGTGTTTACTTGGTTCAATGCTTTTGTTGAACAGTTTGCAAACAACCCTGTAAGATCCCCGTTACAGGCAGATATGTTTGTGTTTTCTGTTATGTTTAAGTGATGATTTAGTTCAGGTGTTTCGTCAAACAGTTTCACCACAGTCCACAATGAAATTGACACAAATAGAATTTATTGCATTCAATATAGGAGTCAGTGATTACATTGGAAACAAATGGTAATACTTCATACAAACTGATATATCAGCAATTAAACTCAGCATTAACACTTCGGAAACATTTATTAGGGATGACCTGTTAATAATCCCTGCTGGAATAGTCCTTAGAGAATTGGATCAGCCTCCCTTTAACCTCTCTTTTTATCGCATTTTCTAACAAGCATTTACAGGCTATAACAGCTGGGAAATACCTCAGCAATGTTGACTGATTTATTGGTATGTTTGACCACCATATTTATATCAGATCTAAATTTATCTCTGACCTGTAAGTGTCCCACTGTAACAGCAACGAAATATAGTCTCCTTTGCAAATAGAATGAAGTGAGTTGCCCTTCCTGAAGTTCTTACAACCTACAGCAAAATAATTCGGCTTGCAGCAAGTAATATGGCCCCTCCTTGATACCACAATCAGGAATATAGAGAGTACAACCCTCGTCCTCAATCCTACTGCCAGCACTAAGGGAATACGCCCTTTTTCCTCAAACTCGAAGACCGGATCTGTTATAACTCAGCCCCTCTAAATGCCACATGGCCTGCAACAATAAAATATGGCATTCTCCTTAACTTCCACGACTTGGGACAGTGAGATGACCCTCCCTATAGATGCCATGAGTTGGAAATGAAGGCCACGACCTCCCTTCTATCCCCACTATCTGATAACATGATATATGAATCAAGGGAAATAACCAAATGAGTGTTGGTTGCATGTCTTGCTAAAACCAACCTCCACAAATCACCCAACTGTAGATTTTTTGAGGTCCTATGAGGCTGCCATCTAAGGTCTGTCCTTGACCTTAGTATGGCTCTAAGTTTCAACTGTGTGGCTGTCTTTTCTTTCTGTTTTTAGGATAACAAACAGTCACCAAACTTTCTGCTCAATATTTGATGGTTAAGTGCTATTTTAAGGTGACCTTGCAATTGTTTTCTTTACTCAACGTTAGCACATGCAATATACATTAAAACACATAACACTACCTCTAGATCTTGAACTTTAAAATGCTAATCTACACTTCTAAGCATGCATAAATTTGACACATAGATTTTTGGTCAACATGACTTTGGAAACCCCCCCCATGGGGAAAACTAGTTTGGATCAGATATATATAGAAGGCCTCAAAGCAAAATGTACAACACAAGAAACATATACAAGTGAACCTGGTACAATAGCAACCACTCTCTGGTGCATTGGAGTTCCTCAAAGACTTTCCCACAAGCCTTGTGAAGTAAGGCGCCCCTTGCCTTGGTGAGCCTTTCTTCCTCTTGCTTGCTTTTCTTTATCCTGATTCTTTTCTTTGAGCCTTTGCCTTTACCATTGAGATGCCATGAACCTTTACCCACTTGAAGCTTGAGTGACCCTTGCCTTTTCCCTTGAAGGAAAAATGTACAACACAGGAAACATATACAAGTGAATTTGGTACAATAGCAACCACTCTCTGGTGCCTTGGAGTTCCTCGAAGACTTTCCCACAAGCCTTGTGAAGTAAGGCACCCCTTGCCTTGGTGAGCCTTTCTTCCTCTTGCTTGCTTGTCTTTATCGTGATCCTTTGCTTTGAGCCTTTGCCTTTACCACTGAGATGCCATGAACCTTTACTCACTTGAAGCTTGAGTGACCTTTCCTTTTCCCTTGAATTTTGCGCCCTCTCTCTGAAAGTGCGCCCTCCTCCAAGATGTGGTGCACACCTAGCTTTGGTGCGCCCTCTCCTCTAGCAAAAGCCTTCCACTGAATGCGCCCGTAGTGCTCCTCACTAAGGCTCCCTCTCAACAAGTGTGCACACCCTCACACAAATCTCTCATGCAAGAAGTGCGCCTCTCCTCAAGAAATGCGCCAAACCTCCTCCAAGTGCGCCCTCAACCATGGAATGCGCCCTCACTCAAGTGTAAGCCTCCTCCTCCATGGAAGCTCCTCCAAGCTATGGTGTCTTCTCCTCACTCAATGGGAAAACCCTCATGCAAGTGTGCCCCTATCTCCTCAAGAAATACACCCTTGCTCCTCCTTTTCTCACAAGTGAAGAATGAATCTCAAAAATACACTAAACCCTCCTTTAGCCTCCTTTGGACAAGCCCTAAAAGACCAATAGCCTAGATCCAATCTAGCCCAGTCTAATCAATGGGTGAGATCTAATCCAAAAATATCACTAAGGAAACCCACTTTCCTTAGTTGCTTTATGTCTATTAATTCGTGAGATCTAACTAAAATATCACTAAGGAAACCCACTAGTTATTACATCTATTAATTCCACTTTGTGAATTAATTGTCACTTTATGACTTTAGTGACATATCACCTCTTTGCACTTAAATCTCCTAAGGTGTCAAAGTGAAATTAGAATCATAAAGTAGCACAAGGGTAATAGTCTCCCCTTTTATGTTTAGAGACTCATAAACACATGGGACCAAGTATCGTGACAGCTTTGTAGGAGGACAAAAGCTTCAGTTTGTAGGTCAATCATGCTCAGAACCTATCCCACCCAATGTCACCAGCTAATGGGTGTCTTTCTATCTAGGGAGGTTAGGCCTAGGGAGACGCCCCCGATAACCTAGAGTTTTGAAGAGAAGAATACTAGGTCAAAGACAAGTTTTCCCCTTCACAAGTTACCACCAAAAAGATAGTCCCAGCTAAACAGCCCATAATAAAGATGAAGAATAACTATGAGAGTCCTCACCGAAATGAAACAAAATGAAGTTTCCGGGATATATATGTCTTTGCACTTCATGTATATTAATGACCATCTAATATCTAATTATGGTAATAAATATTGACTTGTCAATGTTTATCAATATAGCAATGCAAATAATATCACTTCCTCAATAAATACTAAATGACATGGCATTCATCAAATAAAATGAACACACCATCTAATAAATGCCTCTAACTACCATTCAATTGCTTATAAAATGAAACGTTGTTGCATCAAGATGAAATAACCAAGGGTGACGTCAGCATTCTAGGGTTAGCAGGTTAGGGTTAGTGTAGTTAGGGTTTCAGTTTTGAAAGAAGTTTGAGAGTTTTTTGGATCAAATCACTTCAACGCTGGAGGCTTATATCAGTGCCTTAGGGTTTAATGGAGTCAACAAAAAGGACGCAAGAGTTGAAGGAGGGTGACTAAATACTAGAGGGAAGGGTTCTGAAGTGCTACAATAGCAGGGCTTCAGAGACAAAACCCTAGGAGAGAGAGGCTCACTCCGGTGTTGCTAAAGCAAGGCCTCGTGCTCTCTCCTCCTTCTTTAGATCAAATTGGCAAAACGGCTAGCTAAAGATAAAGAAAAGACAACCAAAGCATGAGGGTTTGAAGAAGCAAGGTGTTGCTACAGCAAGGCCTTTTTAGCAAACCCTAGAATGGTACGGCCCTGGTGTAGAAGAACTAGGCCAAGGACATCTCACTCTCTTTGGCTTTTGGATAGTACAGCTAGCTCAAGGAGAAGAAAAAATGAGAGTGTATCTATGGCTAGGCTCTCTCTTCCTTCTTCAATGGCTGAAAATTTCTCTATCAGGGGACATGAGATAAGGACCAATTAAATGTGTTGGTCACCTAGGGTTTTGATTCAGCAAATTTATAAGTAATATCAATATGCAATAAATTTAGACTACAACCATTCAATAAGAAGTTTTGCAGAGAAAACACTTACAATTCATGAAGAAATAACCATGCAAACCCTAGTTGTAACACCTTCCTTCAAGAGAAACACCATAAATGCCAAAAAAAAGTCTTCCTTCAACAAGTGCGCCTCTCTTAAATCAGCCAAAAACCCCAATAGGACACTAAAATCAGACCTCACTAATGAGTGAGTGATGAATGATGATAAAATGAGGCTAAAACTCCTCAATATATAGTGTATCAATGACCTAATTTACTTTTTTAGGTCATAAAAAGGCCGACAAGGCCATAATACCAAAATCACATTGTTTCTACATTAAATATTCTTTTTAAAATCTAATTGAGCAAAAGGTGAGACGTCACCCCTTCTAAGAGAGACATTAGCCCCTTTTAGGGAAATGCAACAATAAAGAGCAAAACGTTAGCCCTCTTTGGGCCTCTCCATCATGCCACACGTGCCAACTGCCCTGTTAAATTGTCACACATTGAAGGTGACGTCATGAGCTCATAGGTGACGTCCTGGGCCATCCAGTGCAAACATTTCACTGGAAGTGGGTCAATCCCCCCAGGTCGGGCTCTGCCAAAGTGCCTCTACTGAAACGCCCTCTTCTTCTCTGGTGCAAAAACCCTAATCAACCATCGTCCTATCTTTGCCCCCTAATGGGGTCTCAACATCCATTTGGTGGGCTCTTCAACCCCATGGAGGTCTGAACTGATCATCTCCCCATGTGTATCGGTCCAAATGGTACCTGTCCATCGAGCATGGTCCTGCACATCAAAAGCTACACCCTCCATGGGCTCATTAGTCACAGGGATCATAGCAATGTCAATCACATTTCATCATTAACATTATTAAACATATGCATAAAAACCGTGATACATCGGTCAATAGCTCAAAGACATTACAAAAACCTGCAATACAAGATTGGAGAAAAAAGACAAGGCATCCAATTGGGCTAGTAAAGTCTCCAGGAAAGTCTCCAGGAAGGTTTCATCCAAGTCATGTAAGTGAAGTGATGTGGCTAGGGGATGTCCAGACATGTGGGTGAAGTGAGAGCCAGGGATGCATAATGTTATCTGTGGGTGCCTTTGTAGAAGGCGAGTTGTACCTGTCAAGGATGCATTTTTTCCAAGCCCATTCTTGCCTTTATTCTTTTATTTGTTTTTTTGTTCAAAAGCTAATCAGGGGACACTGCCTTGGCACGGTGACCAGAGCTGACAGTGTTACCCACAAGTACTTTTGTAGAGATGAGAAGGTTGGCTCGTGATGAGACCCCCTTTCCCTCAGCCATGCAACCAAGAGTCATTGCCCTTGCGTGGTAACCAATTGATGGCAATGTCATACTGCTAGGTACCCATGGACCTAATAGGTTGGCTCGTGATGAGACCCCCTATCCTCTGATTAGGTCTTGTTTTATTATTTTTTTCGGGTCCCTCTTGTTTCTTGCTGATAAACTTTTTATCGATTTCTCGGGTATCCCTGGGAGAAGCATCTCGAGGTTTATTCTTAGGCTTTTATCTTTTACCAGCTTGTTTTTACCTTCTGGGCCTTTAGCCCCTTCTTCCCACGAGGTAAGGTGCAGTCCTGAAAATAGGTCAACCCAATGCCCGGAGAAGGGGAATGGGATAGATGAGTGGGAAACAAGATGTAAAAGTGGTTGTATGATGGGAGCGGACAATGGATTTTCATAAATCCCCCCAATGGCAAACCAAAACCTACAAACACGGGCTTGCTAGGGCACCCTATCAATCCCCCCAAACATGGTCAAGTGGGGAAGTGTAAGATCCAAGTAGTTGTTAGAGATAAAAGGAATCAGATGCATATATTCAAAGGTTTCAATGATCAAAAGTGACACATACCATGATACCTGGACCAATTACCTCATGGAGCAAGAACCTCTTCTGATACAGGACCAAGCCGATGGTGATGGATGTTGATGTTGTTGACAAGACAAAGGCAATGGAAGAAGAAAAGGTGGGGCCTCCAGGGCCATGCTCAGGTAAATCCTACTCTCGGTACTCCATGTCTAGAACCTGTGGGCCTCGAGACATGATCTCCTAGTTATGCCTAAAAAGTGGGGATAACATCTGGCTCCAACTCGTAGACATGTGCTCACCGTAGAGCGCATGAGAACCTTAGAATCTCTGGCATAACCTGCAGACCTACTCAATCTCGATAGAAGTATTAGTAACAAAACTGGGGTGGTAATACCACCCCAGCATACATAGATATATATACTAAAATAAAGCAATCAATGAGTAAGAATATGAAAGCAAACTTCTTACCTGTACTTACTTGTTGGCTGGAATGTTGGGTGTAGTCAAACAACCAGTGAAGCCAATCCAGTAATGTTCCTCGATACCTGCCTTTGTGCTTCATCATAAACCAAAATAGTGATAAATCAAGCACAAAAATGTCATGGGTTAGAATATATATCATATCATCGGAAATCTCAAAGTCTAACTCATGGAGGCGGGTGGGAGGGAAAAGGTGATCCCGATACATACTCTTAGGAGAGTGCTCAATCCATCTCAAGAATGGATTGTGAAAAGTCAAAGGTTCAGGAGACTGACTCGAGGAATCTGAATGCTGACTACCTTGGACGTCTTCACAACTTGAGGCTCGAGGAGGGATTAGAAAAAACTAGAAGGATGACTGACCATTCCTAAAGGGGAGGCTGGAAAACTGTGATAATAGGCTTCTTCTTGAGGCACTCAACTTTCCCCTA
>SNQJ01S0113385.1:4516-18008 GCA_010110895.2 Picea sitchensis
GTATTTTGCAAGTTCTCTTAGAACTCACCTCCTCGATTGGTTTTGTAGCAAGTTTTCACTCATTTGCAGGTCACCAAAGGGTTTGAAGAAGTAAATTTCAGATCTGGAAATTTACTTGTTCAACCAACCAAAGCCTCCAATAATTTTCTGTTATCATTTATGTCTTTCCCATTTGATTTGAAGCAATTTTCTGTTCTGAAATAGTCATTTAAAATCATATTTTATATTCAGATTTTTACTCTAAAATTTTTGTTTTATACACTAACAGAAATTAATGAGTTTTTGAGTGTTTTGCAGCATTTTCCAGCAAGCATTTGTTTGTTGTTTTTTGCAGATTCTTGCCAGATCAAGAGGAAGTGCTGCCCATTTGGGATCTTAAACACTCAAGGAAAACCTCCCAAAGCTTGGGTATCAAACCCCCTTCTTTCTATCTTCTTCTAAGACATTGTAAGCAGCCCAAGAGAGTCTCTTGGACTTTCATTCTCTCTACTAAAGTCAAAAATCTGATATTGTAAATTAGTTTAGTTTGCCCACACCTTGCAAAGTGATTTGGCTATGCCAATCCATGCAATATCGTGAAGGCTAGATCAGTTTTAAATTTTTTGTTTTGCATTTTATTGTTTGTCTCACTTCTCCCCTAAAGAGAAGGTTGTGTGGCTAGTTTAGCGATTTCCTTTTAAGTTATTTTTTTACATTTCACCCACCTTGGCACAAAATCGGTAAGTTTGTCCTCCTCCTTGTGCCATTGTTGTGAGGTTGTAAAGTTATTTACATTTTTTCCCACCTTTTTCCTTAAAGAAAAGTTATGTGGCTAGGCAATTGTTTATTTCATTTTAAGTTATTTAATTTATTAATTTTCTCCCACCCCTTGCATTGTGTTTGGCTCTGCCAACCCTACAATATTGTGAAGCTAGAGTAACTTTATTTATTTTGGAAAGTAATCAAACTTGTGGCCTGCCTTATGCCCTGTATTCCCCTTTCCACTTCGGTGGATCTTGGGTAACTAAGAAAGGGCAAAAGGACTGTGCGGCTAGTCTAATTAGGAACTCAATCCACTCATTGTTTCAACTACCAAAATAGGGTGACTTGGGAGGCTACAAGGGGTGGAAGTTTGGGACAGCTTCACGGCACTACATGTCCTCCTTGCTTGAGTGCCCAAACATTTTGGATCTGACCTGTGGAGCTAGGGAAGAACCTTGCTTGTCCTTCTTATTGAGCACCCAACATTTCATTTTGGTTGAAAGGATAGGGATTTGGGGTAGTCACATAGTCTAGGGTTGTATCTCTCACACTCTAATTCCCCCTAATTCAAGAGAGACTTAAAAAAATTTAAAATTACCCTACACACTAAATTCACAACATCTGCACTTTCAAGTTGAGTTATCTTTCTTTCCAAGTTGTGACATTTCATCTTCAAGCAATTTACCTTCCATGCGTTTTAACTTTCCAAGCATTTTCAATTTCAAGCTATCTCTTTCATTGTGAATATTTACATGTATTAATGCATCATTGTTTATTGGGTTAATGGTATACTTATTCATTTGGATATAGTCATCTAAAGCTAAGTCATTTCATTGTTTAATTCATTGTGTAGATATTTCATGTTGTATTTCATTTTGTAGATATATGTTGTAACTGTGCAAGTAAACTTTGGGTATATTTTAGGCATTGGTCTGTTTATTTTATTGTAAAGAGAAAGGTTTGGTTGTCATTTAAAAGTTGCATTTGCATTGTTTGCTTCTCATTGGGTTGGGCATCCTTAATTAAAAAACCAAATTAACTCCTAGATCATTAATTCAACCTTAACATCGATAAATAGGGTCTACCCCCCTTGGCTTCCCTAGGAGTGAGCCTAGACATAAGAAGTCCATATCGAGGTGGCAGTGGGTTTGGACTTAGGCTTGTGCCTCGAAGGACACAACAAGTGGGTTGGAGACTTCTCCACGTTAAAAGGTGTGTATAAGGACGGCAACAAAGCCACAAGGCTCAGTTGGACTTCTGAAGTCTGAATTTGAACAAGTATCTTGCTCACCCTTTGCGGATCATTGTCAATCTTGCCTGGAGAAACTAAGGGGGTTAACAATCCCCATGATTAAAATCTATTCCATATTCAGTAGAAGAAGAAGAAAGTTTCTGAAAGGGGCCATAAGGCTCGGCTGGACTTCTGAACTCTGAATTTGAACAAGTATCTTGTTCAACCTTTGCGGATCGTTGTCAGTCCTGCCTGGTGCAACTAAGGGGGTTAACAATCCCCATGATTAAAATCTATTCCATATTCAGAAGAAGAAGAAAGCTTTTGAAAGGGGCCATAAGGCTCGGCTGTACTTCTGAACTCTGAATTTGAACAAATATCTTGCTCAACCTTTGTGGATCATTGTCAGTCCTGCCTGGTGCAACTAAGGGGGTTAAAAATCCCCATGATTAAAATCTATTCCATATTCAAATTTAAAAATCTCATCTTCAGTTCAAAAAAATACCAAAGCAAATTGGTGTTGCTTTGGAGGTGCTCATCCTTGATGGCATCACAGAGGTAACACATAACCCAGTAGGGTAATTGACACTGAATGGTAACACAGAAATAACCCTTCCAGGGAGGCAACTCAATGATACCTGATGGTAACATATTGGTACTATTGTCTCCACTAACACCCCCAAATTTAGGACATCAGCAAGATGTTTAAATGCATCTCACGTTCCTCTTCTCTAGCGAACAAGTAACATTGACAACTTTAGTAGGCACTGTTTATATACAGGACAAGAATGACTTAAGGCGAAAGGCTAAGGAGACAAGAATAAAATGAAGAGATCCTATGGGGCAGTCTCGATACTTTGTGCATATCTAAAAAGGTTATCCCAGCGATATCTTTAATTGAAGAAATTTTATTTCCTTCCCACAAAATATTAGCCAATTTATCGACAATTCTAAATCACAGTTAATAACAAATCAATTCATAGCTAACATGTTCCGCCATGATGAAGGAAGAGAATTTTGACTCTAATTTTGGGCCGGTGAGACTCCAGACTCATAACTCCGTATATATTAGGTGCTCATGTTTTTCCTGTGGCTTGGCAGGTCCAAAACAGGCCGAGTATGTAACCATGTTTAGTCTTAGTGACCCAGGGCATGCTATAAATCACCTCCTCTATGAGCAAATGAACAGTAAAATCCCAACTCTCACAGAAGAAAAATAAAAAATGGAGAATCACAAGTTTTACAATGCTTTAAGGCACTGACTACAAATTCCAATATCTTTAATTTCACGAGTCTCTTATATGTAGGAAGAACACTAAAAGAAAAAGAAAAAAATGACAAACCTCTGGAGCCAGAAATCGCTCATAACCAACATCACAAGAATATCGTGCTCCTGTCTTAGGTTTCGTACCAGTCCATTGTTTTATATATTTTTCAGGGTCTCGATCATGCTTACCAAATTCCTATAATCACATAAAAGTCAATGTCAACCACTTATCCAATCTACAAGCCAAAAAAAACAGTTAAAAAAGTAAGCACCAATCTAAATTAATTGTCCAAGATCAATTACATTAGTTTATTCATCATTTAAAATATCAAACAAAAACACCAGTTAGTTATAAACTAAACAAAGAACAAGTTTATTTATTAAATGGCTTGCAAACCAAAAAACAATTGGCTTAAATTTTGAGTAAGAGTTATCCATTTGAGCAACCATTACAAGGTTCGTGTTCTATTTGAGGAGATTCTGATTGTGGCACTCATCTTCGAAAGCTCGGATTGTGAAAGGTGACTAAATATTAGTCTTGTTATTTTACTTGAAATTTCACTGTTTGAATTTGACAAAAGCCTAAAGATTACTTTGATTTAGCCCTCTTCAGATAAACTCTTACAATGAAGAATATTTTTCCGAATTTGACAAAAGTTACCTTGATTAGTACCAAATAAGATAAATCCAGGAAATGCAGAATCAATTCAACTTCCCAGATGTCATGATGGAGATAGCTAACTATACGTGTATAGATCTAACTGTTGATAAAATGTTCACAATTTAGTTAAGTGGGTAGTAAAAGCATCACTTGTAATGAATAAATGTGGCGAATTCCAAGCTACTCCAATTCAGTTACGAATAATGCTCACTCACATAAGTTCTCGTCAAGAATGAATCGTTATTTCCCTCTTAGCTAGTAGCAGAAACATAAACAGAGCAGAAAGGCCACTAGTGAATATCCAAGATCCAAGCATAGGAAGCTATGGAAGGGAACACCATTGGCAAATTATGCATTTGTAACTTGACTTTTAAGAAGCCTCTCAGTCAAATGGATCTTAAAAATCTCAATATTCAAAGCTATACGAATTAGGCCTTTCTTCTTTAATATTGTAAGTTTCAGCTACTATTTCATCTTGTGTACAGGGATGATTTATTGGTCCATCAAGAAACAGATGGCAGTTACCTTCAGTTCAACAGAAGCAAAGTATTTGCAGTTGTTTCAACTAGTTGTGAAGCAATTTGGCTTTGCAAGTTGGTAGCAGAGTTGACTGGTGAGATGTTGGAGCCCACTATTATTCATTGCGATAATCAGAGTTGCATTAAGCTTATTGAGAATCCAGTCTTCCATGATCGATCCAAACGCGTTGAGATCCTATAGCATTTCCTGAGAGAGAATACATAAGACAGCAGTGGTCCTAGATTACATTCTTACAGATTCACAAGTGGGCTATATTCTGCTTAAGCCCCTAGCAAAGGGGAAGTTCGAGATGCTAAGAGACAATCTTGGTTTGATGGAAAACAAGTTCCTCACAAAGAGGGAGTCTTAGCTGTTTGTTAGTCCAACCCTGTTCTACTTCTTTGCTCTCTGGAAGCTTCTCTATTCTTGAAGACTCCATGTTCCCCAGAAGCTTCCTTATTCTAGAATACTACTTATTCTCTCTCTATATATAATACAAATGAGGCTATATTCTGCTTAAGCCCCTGGTAAAGGGGAAGTTCGAGATGCTAAGAGACAATCTTGGTTTGATGGAAAACAAGTTCCTCACAAAGAGGGAGTCTTAGCTGTTTGTTAGTCCAACCCTGTTCTACTTCTTTGCTCTCTGGAAGCTTCTCTATTCTTGAAGACTCCATGTTCCCCAGAAGCTTCCTTATTCTAGAATACTACTTATTCTCTCTCTATATATAATAATAACAGTGTACAATGTGAGTACAGTTCCAGCAATCTTCTAATACTTACATACTTGCTCTCGTATGTTCTCTTGTGTGAGTATTCACATTGTTCGTACTGTGATCATATCATTTCACAAGTTTTATAGTTTCGAATTTAGGTAAGATTTCTAGACTCAAACTACAAGCCAAGCAAAAGCATGGGAGTGCATTTTCAAATGAAAAAAAAAAAAAAAAAAAAAAAAAAAAATAGCATATATATATATATATATATATATATATATATATATATATATATATTCAAAAGAAAACATGTAGAATGCCAACTAGATGCAAAATTTATGAAACATGCATGTTTAGATATTCAATATATGAAAATTCCATCTAAATCTTATATTATCCATCATTCCATGAATCTTAAGTAGTACATTAATGAATAATCATTCAAGCATCAACCATCTTAGTTGCTAACAATTACACATACAAAGTAAGAAATTGAAAATACATTTTACAAATACAAATACAACCATATAGAGATTCTAGTAATTACAAACATACTAACTTCAGAACCATATAATAGGGAAGTACATCATTAACTTATGGAATGAAAAGGTTATCCACCAATTGTCAAGATGAGTCATGGCAAAATAGTTTTATTTACAAAATTGGCTATTTGCATAAGTACTACAATGATAATTAAACCGAAATCTTAGTAAAATTAAAAACAATATATTTCTCCTACTCCTGATGTCTCCTTCCACCACCATGATTCCCTCAGTGGGGGTATGTGTGGTGGTAGTGAAGATGAAGCAAACCAAGTGTGAAGGTCCTTCTAATGCAAACAAAAGGTTGGGGTCAAGGGGTTCATCCATGGACCTCGTGACCTGGTGGTGGCATCTCAAAGACGATCATTCATCCAAAAGAGCATTCTCCAACTCATCCAAAACCAATGCCCATCCTCCAAATTGTCCTCCTCCGCATTGTAGTCCCAACATCTTATTTGTTTTATCTATAGTTGATCCTCAATGGTCTTCAACGAGTTGTAATGCAATTTCATAGACCTGTCTCGGCTGTTGTACAAATAACATGTTCCTTCCTCGGCTGTGGATGAACTCAGATGTGCTCCAACACTTCATAGCTATGCCCACCCGTGAAAGAACCCGCATTGCCATAGAACATAGTTGTGGTGTATTACCCCATGCATGTCCCACCACTGTAGAGAAGGCAAATTCCCTCGATTTCCATATGCAGTGTTGCTCCCAAAGGCACCAATGAAATTGATGTACTGGCTCAACTGCTACCGAATGCTATCACACTCCTCAAAATCTGGTTATATGCAAGCATTAGAAAAATGTACATATAACCAGCTTAAACCTTCGGATCTCGGTGTGATTTCCCCCCACCCCCGGGTTAGTTGAAACTACGACGATGATAGTATTTAGGTGTTAGTACATATGTTAAGGCATGTAGTGAAATATTTAGGATTTCGCACCGTTTTTCCACCTCTATATCGATAAAATCATACAAATTTTATCCTAGGTCAACAAATCACCTTAATTTGTCCTAGCATACTATCCATTTTGCTCATACACCTCCCCAATGTTTGGTCGATCTGAATCTGAAAACTCAATCATGTTATAAATTGGTTTGGTGAACTGTAGAACAAACTTGACCTATGTCCAAAAATGGTTATCAAGG
Source organism: Picea sitchensis (assembly GCA_010110895.2). Taxonomy (NCBI): domain Eukaryota; kingdom Viridiplantae; phylum Streptophyta; class Pinopsida; order Pinales; family Pinaceae; genus Picea; species Picea sitchensis. Next base: position 11,344 of record SNQJ01S0113385.1, read on the forward strand.
ATAGTGTCCTTTTGTTGTATCCATGCCATCTCTATCGCTAAGCAATGTTTGTCCCACCATCACCATATCACCATAGCACCCAAAGTTCGCCTTACCCTCAATAGCACCCTACAGAGGAAATCTCCAAATCTAGTTCCTGTGCTTTGGTAATTGCAATTTCTTAGAGGTTCCATAGAATGCATTTTCACACCCTTGAATTTCCTCTATGATAAATTTAATGAGTTTTTCCCTCACACAAATCATTAATCCATGTGCATTCTTTATGCTTGATGATATCATACATTAAAAGGTCCAATGTGTGCACCAAACAACCGTGAATTAAAAGATGTGAGTATCACCAATGATTTTCCCATTCTTACAATTTGTTGCATTATCGCGATTACTTGAATCACATTAGTAGAACCAACCTCATCAATAGTTTTCGCAGATACGAGCCATGTTCTGAGAAGATGCCTTGACTGATGAGGAGTCATGAGCCCAAGAAACACTGCACCAGTAGACGAAACAATTAAGGATATTGATCAAATGTTGGTTTCAACATTTGTCCAACCATCAAATAAAATCGATACCCCAAAGATCCTACCACCCATCCTGTAAAACCGTAAGAGCTCTTTTGACTTTTGTTTTTCCTTGTCGGCATCACGCTCTAGCCTTTCATATCCGGGGCTCTTGTATCCAATGGGGCTTTGTTGATGGCTTTAACCATGGAATGCCAATAAGAGGAGCAGAGAACATTGAATGGCACACCACATGCATAAAGAAACTCACACCTTTTTGCATCCACTTCCTCCCTGCCGTAATATCAAGGAAATCTTCTATGGTCTTCATCTAATTTCCACTTCCACTGCCACCGGGTGAGAACCTTCCACCAACCGAAGAAGATGAAAAGAGAGAGAAGATGCATCGTTGAACCTTTTTAGTATCATCTTTGTGCAGCCTTCCTCATCTTGATGTGTTTTCTCTCTTCTTGTGTTATCTTAGGGAAAATTGCAATTCCAATGGACCCTCTGTTATCATCACTGCCTAATACCCCACAAAGATGCTCTCCTCACACCTGGGTGTATGAACCGCTATAAGGTTTTCCCATCTACTGCAACCATGTGGGTATAAAACTTAGTGGTTCCACCACCTCTACCCCTCCTCAAGTTTTGTGACATACCTCCACAAGGGGGTTAATGAATCTTGCCACTATCAACTTCATTACTGTCTTCACCACCCCTCCTCCTCCTTCATTCATTGGGTAGTCTGTCACTAAGTGAGAATGACCACTCATCATCTTCTTCATTCACATGCCTACCCCAAACAACACCATGAGAACCAAAACAGCTGAAAAATCACAAGAAAAACATTTTCTTCAAGTTTTAGATGAACAACCCCGCATTAGAATCGAGGAAGGGGGAATTGGAAAATGTAGGAGAAGACAAAAGTACAATAATAAACAAGAAATTTTGTAAACAATATTCAAAATTTCAACAAAATACACATAATGGGTATACCTATTTTGATGAATCTCCAATGATTTGCAAGTAGATAGAACCCTTTGTTGTCTCCCTGAAGCTCTCACAAATTCTCTTCAAGTTCTCCAACTTTGCTCCAACACTAAGAGCTCCTTCCCTCTCCACTCAAACTCAAAGATGAAACAATGAGGAAGAAGAGGGAGATTTTGTGCTTTATCTCCATTTCCTAACCCTAAAATTGCCCTAGCCCACCCAAGAAGCAAAAAAAAAAATAAATAAAAACAAAAAAATTTTTTTTTTTTTATTTATTTCAAAATAAATAAATAAAACAAAAAATGGAACTTTTTCGGGTACAATTTCGAAGAAGATCCAAGGTATTCTAGGATACCGAGGAGCGCTGTTCTGAGCTGCTCGAGAGCTAGAGGCATGGTTCGGAAGGGTTTCGAGCCGAGGGAGCAATGCCCGGTCGCTCTAGAGCTGGTCAGAGGGTCTGGAGCACCTGGGAGCATGGAGGTTCGGCACCAAGGTGGAGCTGGGGAGCTGTATGGAGCGCTTGCCGGGAGCTGGGGAGCGAGGTACGGGACGCCCCCGCCAGAGCTGTCTGTGGTCCGCATCGGGGAACGGTTCGGCAACCTTGCTCAAATCTAAATATCATGAATATGAAAATTTAGGTAAGATTTCTAGAATCAAATCTAACTATCATGAATATGAAACTTTTAACATGTTTAAGACACTCCCACTATTTAGTGGCCACTAATCATAATCTCTGGTCCCATTGACCTATCACTTGGTCATTTGTGGACATTAAATTATCTTCACTATCTAATAATTCATCCATCAACAAATCATGTGCCTTCACACCAATATACTCTAAACCTGTTAAACAATAGAGCAAGCACACAACACAAGAGCTGGGGTAAAAGGCTTTAGCCATCTCAACATTATATTCATCCAATGATATCAATATATAGTACATGGATGTAATCACCTCGTGAACTGAAGAGTGCCAACACACTGACAACTCATCAATAGATAAGGATGACAACTCATAAAGAGGTAATCTTGGACTTTGTGATTGTCTACAGACTCATAGTCTAACATCCCCCCCTCCCCCTCCCCTCAATCACAAGTCTGAATAATTATACCAATAAGGCAACATGAACTAGTGCATAAACTGGTATCATTTCAATCTTCAACCTGAAACTTCTAAACTGAGCTTCAATGAAGATATGCCTGAAAAACTGCCAAAATGGATGCTTAATGGCTCACCTGAAATGAACTTTGAAAGAGAGGAAAATTTTGGAAGTGAACAGCTACCATGTCTGAACATTCCCTCGCTAATTGGTGAACAAATAGGATCACCATTCTGCTATTAGTGAACAAATAGGACCACCGAAGCACTCTCTGAATTTAGACACAATTAGGTGTTGAACAACATCCCAATGAATAGTTGAAGAGTGTTAACGCAATTTTCTGCACTTATGATCAGATCTGAAAATGATCAAAAATATGTTGTTTGCACCCAAAAATCAGACCTGATATAACTCGAATTCTCACAGGAAAAGAGGTTAATTGTAGGAATTTTGCCCCTAGAATGTAACTGACAAATTCCTCTCCTTTTGGGCTGGTGCATGCCAACCACAGGGGGGTGTCCCTAGCCTCTTTGCTTGCTGTCCGCCACATGTAAATCTGCAAGTGCAAAACAAAGCAAAATAACAGCAGCAAAACAGAGAGATTTATGGCTGTTTTGGACAGCCTAAGTTCAGAAATTTAAATTTAAGTGTTTTTGGAGAGATGTCTACAACTTGTTACTCAAAACCAGCTAAGAAAATTATGAAGAAAACGATACCAAACAGCTGGAAATCACCCAAATGGTATGCTAAAAACTTTTGAAAAATGATGCAGATCACAAGCTACAACACACACAAAACTAGAAGGCCCAGTACAAGCACATCAAGCTTTTATTTCTGAGAATGTAGGAGGCTGTTTGCGCCAAGAACCAAGTACAAAGATGGTGCAGTAGTGATCCCTGCATACAAAAATCAGAAACTAGAGAGAGAGAGAGAGAGAGAGAGAGAGAAATATGAAGTCTTGAAGCTATTGAAGTAGAACATCCAACCCTTTTGCAATCAAAAACACTTGAAAATATAGATAATGAGTGAGGAGAGGGGTGCCTTGGGTTAGGTAGAGGAAGGTGGGGTGCTCTCTTGAGTTGTGGAGTGAGTGGAGTGTGAGGGGGAAAGGATCTAGGGATGAGTGGAGTTAGGGAGTGATTTGTGGAGAGTGGTTGAGGTGGTTGAGGCCCCTTGACTAGTGGTATGCCCCCTTAGAAAGTGGGAGGAATGGAGAGAAAGGGGGAAATGGGAGAGAAGTTAGGGGGAGTGGGAATTAGGGAGAGAATATAGGGATTTTGGTGGGTGAGAGAGTTAAGGGTGGAGAGAAAAAAGGTAGGCGCCCCTCTTGGCAAGACAAAATGGTGGGCACCCCCCTCACCTCATGACTCATCCATCTACATGGATGCCAAATCATCCAAGCGCTTCACCAATCTTCCATGTCATTTTTTGAGACTACCATGTGTCACCCCTACTAAAAATAGACGCTGCCAAAATTAGATATGCTCAAAATAGCAATTTCCCTAAAATTTCGGAAATACCAAAATAGTGTCCAAGACCACCAAGAGACCACTGCCCAAAATAGTATGTCTAAAAATAGAGACTCCTAAAAATAGAAATTCCTCGGAAGTCAATGAAAATATACTCATCGGATTCATTTTTTTACAAGGAATCCGAAAATGCAATCAGAATCACCATCTCACCCCCCCCACCCGATCTCCAATTGCTAAAAGAAGTACTCGCACGACCTCACTGAAAGGGTTCACTAGCCTCAGAATGCGACCAGGAACAAAAATTTATGCTAGGATATGTCATGCGAGTCTTTGGACACTATCTCCTTAAAAATAGGAAGTTCCTAAAAAATAGGGAACTCCTAAAAAATAGGGAACTAGCTAAAAGCAACAATTTCTCTCTTTGAACCATGGAGAACTGAGTTGACTCTGTCACTGAAGCAAAACCACTATTGAACCAATATTTGTACCTGCCCTCGACGGGAAACAACCTCAGCCTGATCAAGTGTTGTCTCTGAAGAAAAGTTTGAATGCCAACAGATGAAAATAACACTGGCCCTTAACCCTGAGGATTTCTGAGTGAGAAAATCCAGGGGTTAACAAAGAGCAATGAGAGGATTCTAGACTCCACGTTAGATCTTCCCAAACACGTTGAATTGAAGAGATTGATTGAAGTTGATTGAATTGTAGATATTTTGTTGAGGAGATTAGTTTCCATGCTAGAATTCCCAAATTTTGATTGAATTTTGATTGATAGGACTTTGAAACTTGATGCCTTACTATCATCATCGATATTCCCCCTTGTCAGGTGTAAGGTAAGAAGTATGTGAAAGATATCCAAGCTTAAGCTTCAGATTCTTCTCCAATAGCTCTTTTATCATTGTATTTGATACCATGTATCTAGTGGTTTTGGTTGACCACTAACCATTTTCCAAATATACTCCCCCCCTAAAGGTGCTAGAGAGGTCCATTTTGTCTTCATCTATGTACTCCCCTATTTGATGTACAAATGAGTACCATGTTTGACTCGTTCAATTCAAAAGACATGTAGAAATGGGCCCCAATCATACCCAAAATATTCATCTAGAACAAATGTTTGAAAGCCTTTTACTTTCGTGATTTCTTCATGCAAATTTGTATTTACCTATGTCTAAACTTGACGATAAAACGTATTCAACATCTTGGCTTTTAATTTCCACTACCAAGGAGTTATCCATCCATAATGATTTTTTTGTTTTTTATCCTTCTTCTTTCGACATCTTTCTAAATGATGATTTGTCTTCCCACAATGAAGACAAGGATGAAGATGAAAACACTCTATCTCCATATGGCCAACTCTATGACAATGCTAGCATTTATCAAGAACTTGCTCAATGTTTGTATCATCTGTATCATCAACATTCTTAACTTCTTCATTAACTTTTGGAGTCGTCAAATTTTCATCAAGCAATCCTACACTCACAAACTGAATTGGTTTGGAGTAATCTAAAATATGAAAGCTAGTGTCTTTGTCATATCCTAAGCCATGTTGATTCTTGTTGAATTGCAATTCCTCCCAAGGTTTGACAATCATTTTGGAAAGATCATTTTGTACTTCTTGATGTTCTTCAAAAATGTTTTCTTTCATAATTCCAAATTCACATTTACCAATGTTGTTATCACTCTGTACTTCTACTTGTTATGCATCTTCAACAAAACTTTCCTTCATCAATTCACTACTGTTGAATAATTCCATCTCATAACCTGTTAAGAAATCATCAACCATCTCTTTTGTTGCATTTTTATCAACCATTTCCATTAGATCATTTGTGTCATAAGTAGAATCAAGCATTTGCATTAGATCATCTATGTCACAGGTAACATCCATCATATGCATTAAGTCATTTGTGTCACAACTTGCATCAACCATGTTCTCAATTTTCTGCTCCTTTTCAATTAATTTTAGTTTAAGTGCTTCAATCAATTTTCTTATGAAGATTAAGAACCAAATTATCCAAATCATGTAAGAAGTCCTATAATTCTTTGATTTCTTGATTGGCATTTTGCACACGCTTTTCTCCTTTTCTCCTTTTTATTTTTAATTGTCACACTTGCTTGTACTCACTCATTTTCTTGTTTCCAACCTTAGGGTGTTGGGTACTACCAATCATGCACCCCAAAGTATGATTTTAACAATGATTTTTCTTTTATGACAATGACCTCCTTATTCAATTTTAGGTAGGTCCTTTTTGACAATTTTCACAATTGACTTTGAAATGGTTTTCAACTCCGCCCTTTGTACAATTCAATGACTCAAATTAAATGACTTTTTACAATTTAATCAACTCTTGATTCAGAGAAGTGTCTGTTCTTGATGGATTTACAAGTTGCCACTTAGTGTGCTTGCTCGTTTGCCAAATCAAATGTGTCAAAAAACTAGGCACAAAGTGTTAAATTTACATACAGCAGCGAGAGCCATTCTCCTGGAGGATGGCTAAGACCCTAGACAAGATCTAGGGCCCCCAGTGCACTCCTGGGGAATGTGGTCTGGGACCAAATTGATAAAGACCCTAGACAAATGTCTAGGGCCCCTGGACTGGGTCCAG
>SNQJ01S0113385.1:32941-48652 GCA_010110895.2 Picea sitchensis
CTCTCTTTTGGTGTGAACAATAATGGTTTTGGGGTAGTCACATAGTCTAGGACACAATCATTCACACCTAATCCCCCTAATCAAAGTGACACATAAAATTTACTAAAATCAAGCTACACCCACTACATTCACAACACTTGCAATACGTGTTTCAAGGCAATCTCATAACATAATATCTCATTTTCATTTTGCAAGCGATCTTATGGTGGTGTGATTCATTTACAAGTAAGTTTTCATTTCAAGTCTCACAATCACATTTAAGGCAATTTGAGTTCTCATACATTTGGGTATTTTAAAGCAATCAACATTTCAAGGCAATATCTATGTTGTGACATCTTATGTGATTGGTCTAAAATCGAATTCCCCTTTTGTATATTCGTAATATCATCTAATGTGCTTATTCTTGTTCATAAAGTTTTATGTATGATATATTTCATCATTTCATTTTCTGAATTGAATGTTTCATTTATCTAATTATCTCTTTCATGTATATGGTATAATCATCTAACTCATCTTGTTCATTGTAAGCTATCTTGTATTTCAATTTGTATATCTAAGTTGTAACTTAATTCTTGTTGTATCCCATAGCATTATTTATCTCTTGTATAAGTTGTATTTAATCCTTTAATCGTCTAATCTAATTGACCCCTTGCCCAACCTTAGGCACTAGTCATAGTTGACTTAGGGAAAGGCTTGATTCTCATTCTAACGATTTGCATTTGCATTTTTGCTTGCCATGTAGGCTAGTTTCCCCTCACCTTCAACAAACTAAAATTAACTCCTAGAATTCATCTAATAATTCACATAGTAACTAGGGTCTACCCCCCTTGGCTTCCCTAGGAGTAAGCCTAGACGGAAGAGGTTCAAGTCAAAGTGACAACGTGGCCATTGAACCTAGGTATTGTGCCTCTAAGGACACACTAAGTGAGCAGGACTTAGCTCACGTTTGCAAGTGTGTATAAGGACGGCAACACAGCGGTGATTCGAAAAGGCACATTAGGCCTTAGAACGAATCGACTACATCAGTGAAATACAGAAGAGTCGTGATTCAGAGGAGCATGGGATCCGAGTGTTGATGGACAGTAGCATCGCTCGAATACAAAAAGCAACCGAACACTGGGTTTCCATGGTCCAAGAGCCTCAGCGAAAAATGCAAGAAAGGTGGGCAGAATGCGAGAAAAGCTGGGAGAAAATCAACCTGGAAATAAGGGGCATTAATTTGCCAGAGTTTGGTCCACCAGAGAATTTCACCAACTTACAAGATATTCTTAAACAACATGAAGACCAAGAACTGGCATGGGAAACGGATATTTCGCAGACTTCAAGCATGATCCCGGGTCTAGCGAGGAAGTTCATGGAACCCCCGGTCAAAGCTCTGGCAGTCTTACAGCGCTTAAGTGTCAAATTGATCAAGTACAACGAGCAGGCAGTAGAGATAAAGGAAGTCCTCTCCACCCCGATGGATCAGCATAGGTTCCCATATGCAAACACATGCAAAGACCTCTTCTTCAAGTGGTCGGAATATGATAGAAATAATCCACTGCAGTGAAAGGATCGGATCATCTTAGGAGAACAAAGAGATCAAATCAGTCACATGTCATTGTGTTTCACTTAACACGACTTTTAGTAGTGATTTTTAGCTTAGTGATTCTTTATAAATAGGGAGTTTGTTGATGATTACAGTTGTGTGAGACATCCTCTAGGACACAGACTAAGTGAGTCGACCTGAGAGAGAGCCCATGAGTTGGGTGTGCCCATGAGATGGGTGTGTGGTTCCTCTCTGAGACGGAGATGGAACGTTGTGCCCCTGTGTCGGGTGAGGAATCCCATGAGATGGGTGTGTGGTTCCTCTCTGAGATGGAGATGGAATGTTGTGCCCCTATGTGGGGTGAGGAAGCCCATGAGATGGGTGTGTGGTTCCTCTCTAAGACGGAGATGGAATGTTGTGCCCCTGTGTGGGGTGAGGAAGCCCATGAGTTGGGCGTGTGGTTCCTCTCTGAGACGGAGATGGAATGTTGTGTGCCCCTGTGTGGGGTGAGGAAGCCCATGAGTTGGGTGTGTCGTTCTCTCTTAGACGGAGATGAAACGATGTATTGGTCTCCTTTGTGCTGAGAGTTGAGATGATGTGATACTCCAAATGATTCTCCTATGAGATGCAGTGAGAAATAGATCTATTGAGTTGGACGTGTCTGTGGCTGAGCACAGGTGAACGTGATCCTAGTGGTTGAGCACTAGTGAGTGTGATTCTCCTGTGAGACGTAGTGAGATAGAGATGTGGACATCCTTGTGACTAAGCACAGATGGATGTGCCCCTAGTGGCTGAGCACTAGTGGGTGTATGAGATCCCTTGCTATATTGTCCAAGAGTCAGACTTACCTGTAACCCCATTTGTGATGTAAAGGATACATGTGGGCCCCTCCATAAAGTGAAAGATAATTAATATGGTAATTATTAATTATATTGTGAGTTATTGAGGTCGGCCCTGTTGTGCCAATAGACACTACTTTTGATAGTCTCAGCCTAATATAAATAAAGGTAAATTCCCCATTGAGGAATCATAACACAAGTGTGAGTTTGGAAATTTCAGCAAGTACTTGTTCTAGAGAAAAGTGCGCACCTCTCTTGGGCGCTAGTGTTCTAGGGTTTTGTGAGCACCCTTTTGTGTGCTAAGTTTATGGTGTGGGAGGTCATTCTCTTGAAGAATATAGGAAAGGATTGGTTGGGTTTTCTTCCCTTGCTGTGAAGGGTTTCCCAGGATACTTCTTGTGTACTTGTGCATGGTGTTTTCTTCTTGTAATCTTGGTTGCTGCAAGAAATTGTTAATGGTGAAATTGCAAATGTCTATGATTCAAGTAAAATGCTAAAAATGGAATGAACTTCATGCTTGAGCCAAGCTAATTGAAAAATCAACGTGGTATCAGAGCATAGGTCTTGAAGAACCCCTGCACAAGCATTTAAAACTAAGTTGCCCCTCCTTTTCTGCAGGTCTATACAGCCTCTAAGGTTTGCTACAATTTTGTACGGCCCTCCTTCTCTAAAGTGTTTCAGCCTCTAATACTTGGACGTTGAGGCTATTTTTGGCATAGAAGGGTATTGCTTTCTTCAGCACACCTCCAGAAACTCTCAGAGTGAAATTCCGAGCATTTTGAATTTTTGACCCTATGGTTTCTAGGGTTTCAAAATTTTCTGCAGAATTTTGGTTTTAGGGTTCCTACAACTCATTGAAGGAACGTTTCAACTCACCAGTATTCCTGTGACATTCTTAAGGCTTATTGTTGGCAGTCACAAGCCCAACAAAACCTAAGGTTGCTAGTCTAACCTAGCCATTAGGTTTCCTAAGTCCAGTCGGCGAGAGTTTGTGAAGAAATCTGAAAATATGAAGAATAGAACCTTGGTGGAACATAGGCTTGATGGATCAAGCAACTTCAGCTCCTGGAAGTCAAGACTTCAGATCACCCTTGAAGAAGATGACCTTTTGAGTGTGATACAAAAGACTTTACCCGAGGCAGCTACCGATGAAGAGAAGGAAATAAGAAAGGAAGAAGACGTCAAGGCAAGGAAAATAATCATCTACTCAGTAAGAGATCATCTCCTACCTCGTATTGCCAACCTAAAAACAACTTATGAAATGTATGAAGCATTGAAGAAAATGTTTGAGAGTGACAACACCCTCAGATCTTTTACCTTAAAGGGCCAGCTTCAAAGTATCAAGATGACAAAAGGTTATACAGTTGCTACCTTCTTTATGAAGATGTCAGAGATCTGAGATCAGCTAGGTGCCATTGGAGAAGTCATATCTGACAGAGAACTTGTTTTGTCCATTCTCAACGATATTCCAAAACACTGACAACCATTTCTTCAAAGTATCAGTGGAAGGGAAAAACTACCCACTTTTGATCGTCTATGGATAGACTGTACCCAAGAAGAACTTAGACTTAGAAATAGAGGAGTGGAAGACTCCCCTGATGACAACCATGCTCTTGCACTTCACACAAAGAAAGGAGAAAGATTCAAAAGAAACTTCAAACAAACATTCAGAGATGAGAAGACTCCATCAGCTTCAAGTTATGATCAGAGAAGAGATATAACAGAGATCCAGTGCTTCAAATGTGACAAATATGGACACTATGCAAGAAATTGTCCAACCAGGAAGAAAGGAAGACAATATGCTTCCACCGTTGACATTGATCCATATCCACCTCAAAAGAATGAAGATAAGAGAGATGAGGATTACTTCCTCTAAACCAAATACAAGATTGAGCATCACTGCAGACCCAGGTGAATTGTTTGATTTAATCATTAAAACTATAGTTGATTGCATTCTTGATAGTGAAGGGTATTATCCCTAGTATGGGAGCCCTCATGACTTGGACAATTATCCCTAGTACGGGAGTCCAACCTTTATTATGCTAAAAGTCATAAAATACTGAACAGTCAGTAGACCACCTGAGAAAACATAAAATATCTAGAAAAACAAGAAAAAGAAAATATCTACCCTTTAGAATTCAGAGGGAGTTACCTGACTCAAAGAGAGTCAAACAAATTGAGAAGAAGGAAGAGACATTACCTTCTTCCCTTCAGCGTTTTAGAGGGAGACAATTATCATTCCAGTTGATCTAGTTGATATCCCCAAAACATTGCAGTAGGCCATGAAAGGCCTGTCTAAAGCTCGACAAACTCTGCAAGGGGCTGAGGGACATGCAGCTGATGAAAGTGTCGAGAAATATAAAGAGAGATTTGTAGCCATAAGAGTCCCACAAACAGAGGGAGTTGTCTATGATAAGACATTTGATCCAATAGCCCGATACACTTCCATCCATACTATCATCCATGAGTTGGAAACTATATCAGATGAATGTAAAGACAACATTTCTCAATGGTGAGATTGAAGAAGAAGTTTGCATCGAGCAGCGAGAAGGATTCGTGAAATACAACAAGAAATCGCATGTGTACAGGTTGAAGAAATCCCTGTTTGGACTAAAGCAAACACCTCGTACTTGGTACGAGAAGATGGATGGATTCTTGATGAGTTTTGGTTTCAACAATAGTGTTGTTGATCCAAACCTATATTATTTACATTGTTGGTGACTAGAACCTGATTTTGGTGACATTATTCAGAAAGCCTTGTTGTTGGATACAAGCAAGCTTTGACTTCTGATTTCAAGATGAAGGATCTGGGTATGATACACTACTTCTTGGGACAAGAAGTATGGCAGAGGACTGATCAGATTTTCCTGAGTCAAGGAAAATATATAGTGGGGATATTAAAGAAGTTCAGTATGACAGAATGCAAATCCATGCCTACACCAATGGTGATGGATTTGGAGAAAATGAATGATGATAATTCAGATGAGATTGATCCACAGCTGATTGAATCATTGATGTATCTGGTTAACACCAGACCCAATATATGTTATGTAGTTAATGTACTTAGTCAATTCATGAATCAGTCGAGACAGACTCACTAGACAACAGCAAAACATGTATTGAGATATCTACGAGGCACAGTTCGATATGGTCTGAGATATGCCTCTAGTGTAGACTTGAGGTTGCAAGGATATGTCAATTAGGCAGGGAGCGCAGTGGATCGGAAGAGCACCTCCGATTGTTGCTTTACTTTAGGGTCTGCCATGGTTTCCTGGTGCAACAGGAAACAGAGCTCTGTGGCATTGAGTACCGCAGAGGCAAAGTACATAGCATTGAGTGTGGCAGTCCGCGAAGTAGTGTGGCTTCGCAAACTTCTGACAGATTTATTCGATCATGAGATGGATCCTAATACTATTCATTGTGATAACCAGAGCTATGTGAAGCTCTCTGAGAACCATGTGTTTCATGATAGATCGAAACACATTGAGATAAAATATCACCATATCAAAGACATAGTGCACAGGAAAATAGTACATATGCAGTACCTTCCTACCCATGAGCAGATTGCAGACATCTTCACCAAACCGCTTGCCAAGACAAAGTTCGAGTACTTCCATGAGATACTTGGCCTGGTGGAGAATGCCTCCCTAGCTAAGAGGGAGTGTTGATGGTTACAGTTGCGTGAGACATCCTCCAAGACACAGACTAAGTGAGTCGACCTGAGAGAGAGCACATGAGTTGGGTGTGTCCATGAGATGGGTGTGTGGTTCCTCTCTGAGACGAAAATGGAACGTTGTGCCCCTTTGTGGGGTGAAGAAGCCCATGAGATGGGTGTGTGGTTCCTCTCTGAGACGGAGATGGAATGGTGTGCTCCTGTGTGGGGTGAGGAAGCCCATGAGTTGGGCGTGTGGTTCCTCTTTGAGACGGAGATGGAATGTTGTGTGCCCCTGTGTGGGGTGAGGAAGCCCATGAGTTGGGTGTGTCGTTCTCTCTGAGACAGAGATGAAATGATGTACTGGTCTCCTCTGTGCAGAGAGTTGAGATGATGTGATACTCCAGATGATTCTCCTGTGAGAAAGAGATCTGTTGAGTTGGACATGCATGTGGTTGAGCACAGGTGAACGTGATCCTAGTGGTTGAGCACTAGTGAGTGTAATTCTCCTGTGAGACGTAGTGAGATAGAGATGTGGACATCCCTATGGCTGAACACAGATGGATGTGCCCCTCGTGGTTGAGCACTAGTGGGTGTATGAGATCCCTTTCTATATTGTCCAAGAGTCAGACTTACCTGTAACCCTATTTGTGATGTAAATGGTACAGGTCGACCCCACCATAAAGTGAAAGATAATTAATGTAAAAGACAATTAATGTAAAAGATAATTAATATAGTAATTATTAATTATATTGTGAGTTATTGAGGCCGGCCTTGTTGTGCCAATAGACACTACTTTTGATAGTCTCAGCCTAATATAAATAAAGGTAAATCCCCCATTGAGGAATCATAACACAAGTGTGAGTTTGGAAATTTCAGCAAGTACTTGCTCTTGAGAAAATTGCGCACCTCTCTTGGGCGCTAGTCTTCTAGGGTTTTGTGAGCACCCTTTTGTGTGCTAATTTTATGGTATGGGAGGTCTTTCTCTTGAAGAATATAGCAAAGGATTGGTTGGGTTTTCTTCCCTTGTTGAGAAGGGTTTCCCAGGATACTTCTTGTGTACTTGTGCATGGTGTTTTCTTCTTGTGATCTTGGTTGTTGCAAGAAATTGTTAATGCTGAAATTGCAAACGTCTATGGTTCAAGTAAAATGCTAAAAATGGAATGAACTTCATGCTTGAGCCTAGCTAATTGAAAAATCAACAAGATCGACCTCCTGTTTTAGGGGTTGATGGTTTTGGAGAGAGACTTTTCTGAAATTTTGTAATAGAACTATTTATGTGCAAGTTTATTTTAATTAAGAAGTTATGCTTAGAACCAAAGACACTTCTATCATCTAAGGCGTGAATGTGTTTAAACTTTAGACCGAGAAGGATTATCTCTGTCTTCGGATTCGATATTTGTTGCTTTGTTGAGTAAGAGTTGTTGTAACTGTATTTAAAGTTATCTTATGGTGTTGTAACAGTTCTTTTATTCTAATTGGTGACTAGCAAACGATTGTGTTAACCTGTGATTGATAATAGAGTATTGGAAATTACTTTTCTTGCAATAACTTCTTATCACATGTATGTTTCTTCTTTGTAACTGTTATCTCAGAGGATGTTGAATGTCCACTAATTAAAATGGTATTAATGCTAGTTTGAAGTTGTTTAGATATTCTTCGTTTGCATGTTAGGGTAAAGGTTATCCTAAACCCAGCCTTCCCCCAAAACATATAGTTAGCTTCTCTCTGTCATCTAGTCTAGAGTTTTATCTTTCTTTTGTTATAACGTTAGAAAAAGAACTAAAAAAGAGAATTGCCTAGCCTAAGGAGAAGGCTTAACAGAAAAGACATATATGTCAATCACAATTAAAGCCCATCAATAAACCCAGCCAGATCGCGAATCTAGAGAACATTACCACTCATCAAACACTTACAATTCTAATTGGGCCTCTTAGGCGGGTTTGGTTCCTATTGTTGAGTTAAAGGGATCTCGGACCCCTCAACAAGATGCAATCCCTTTTACTCCCTAAGGCAAGCAAGACTAGCAAGGAAAAACTAGGAGGGTGTGAGCCCTTTTACTCCTCCTAGTAACCCTTTGTACAATAGATTATTCAAGACAATTATGATGGGCTTAGTGGGGTTGTATGCCCTTATACTCACCAAGAGCTTAACAAATTAACCGTGCAACCAAGAAAAAAACAATAACAAAGAAAAGATTCCTTACCTAGTCCAAGCATTAACAAGATAAACTCCTTTTTAACCAAGAAAATCCATCACAATGCAAGAATTAGCCTCCAAAAGAGATAGTGCATCACTTCTTCATCCAATAGCAAAGATAAACCATCACAAGAGCAAGCAGAAGAGAGAGATATGTAAAATTGCCCAAAAAGGGCGCAAATTTCAGCCAAGGAGTCTTTCTCCCAAGTGACAGTTATGTTCAAATAAAATGTCATTGATCCTTATGTATACAAAACTCCTAAAAGGTGTATGTCCACATAAAGTTAAGGTAAACCACAAAGTAAGGAGGCCAACCCCCTCTACTTTGCCACCTTAAAACATAAAATTTGATTTACACATAAAGTAAACCCTAAAACATGACATCATCTCCTCAAGGATTGACGTTTTGGCACTTTGGTCAAGTCGTTGAGCTTGAGGATGAAATCGTTGGGCCTCCAAAGGCCTTCTCTTCAAGGTACAAGGGATCGTCCTCGTCAAAAGTGCCAAATGTCCATCAACCATCATCATCACCACCAAAACCCTAGCCCTAGGGTGACGTCAAGCCCTCTAAAGTGACGTTTTAGCCTTCAAAGGAAAATCGTTGGGCTTGCAAGGGCTAGATGTGATCCTCCAAGGTCTCTTCCTTTACCTCCAAAGGCAATGTTCCTCTCCTGTACTGCCCCAAGGTCTGGGCCATGGCATCCAACTAGTGGGCTTCTAGCCCCAATGAAGGCCCAAGCTGGGCTTGTTCCTCCAAAATGTCCACCAACAAGGTCCTGCAAAGAGAGACGAGTACGCCCTCCAAGGATCTCAAGTCAAAGCATAATGGCAAGTAAAATCACATTTAATATAAGAACCACCTAAGCATGTACATCAAAAACTAACTCATCAAAATAAAGAAGAGCGCAAAGACCCTATGCAATTTGCCAAGTTTAGGTATGGGAGGGTTGACAAGGTGACCTATACGGTGAATCAATCCTTAAGTCGAGGAGTGTTTCCTAGGTGGAAACCTCTCTAAGTCGTGTAAAAGATGAACTGGACGGGGTAAGACTTTTGGGCATGGGGTTCATGACATACAAGGGTTTGTATTGTCTCATTTATGGGTGCCTTTGTACAGGGTGTGTTGCACCTTCGTTTTCAATGCACCCTTTTTCCAAGCCCATTTATTGCCATTAATTAATTAAGGTCCAGAACGATTGGGTACTTCTAATGGGTAACATAAAGCTTGGGGGGCAGTACCACAGCATCACTCAAAAGGAGAGGTACACAGAGTGCCATAGGGGTAAAGTCAAACTTGCAACGCACTTGTGCATATCCCCAACAAGTGGGACATTTATATATGTGTATTTCCTTTTGCAGGTCGTTGATGTATTTTTTAGGAGAAACATTTCATTGTTCTCAAGACCTCTTTGGGAGAGCATCTGGAATGTTTCCATCTACATTCCCTCTGTGCCTTCAGCCCCTTCTTCCCATGAAATGAGGTACAAACCCTTCTTGGGTCAATACACCCGAAAATCCCAAAAGATAAGGAGATGAAACAGTGGAGAAGTGTGAAAAGTGGTAAGTATGATTGGGAATGGCACGATGACTCGTCAAGGAGACCTCCCAGTAGCAAACCAATCCCTAAGGGTGACCACTTACGAGGGCACAATGTCAACGACCAAGGTGAAACAGGGCAAAGAGCATAATTTCCAAGCAAACGTTCTATAATCAAAAGCAGCTTTAAATGCAACATACTCAAAATGCCTCTAATATTAGAGTTACACTTAGCACAATACCCGACTTGTACCTCATGGAGCAAGACCCATCGTCTTCCAGAAACAAGTTGATGTGGTGAATGACATCGTCATGAATCCAAGATGTGCAGTGGTGAAGCGGATCTTTGTTTGTGCATGTGGACGCTCTCATTTATCTATCTCTCGGTACTCCATGTCTGCAACCTAAGGGCCTCGAGACATCATCTCCTTAGTTATCCCTAGAAATTGGGGATAACAAAGCCCTTAAGAATCAAGGAGCTCTGATACCAAGTTAAACAATAGGGAAAGCAAATACAACACAAGAACTAGTGGAAAAGGGTTCAGCCATCTCAACATTATATTCATACAATGATATCAATATATAGTATATGAATGCAATCACCTCGTAAATTGAAGAGTGCCAACACAATAACAAGTCGGCAATATATAAGGATGACAACTCATAAAGAGGTAATCTCGAACTTTCCGATTGTCTAGGGACTCACAGTCTAACAAAACGAACTCCACTCTTTTCCCAACTTTCATTTCCTTCCCAGAGTTTTATACAATCCTTTGTCATCATTGTGATTTGTAACAATGTGTGGCACACAAATGAACATACAAATCCATCCAATCAAAGTTCAAATATATTTACCAAAGAGGTTCACACTTGCTTACATATTTGTGGCGTATATATGAAAAAATAGGCATCCACCCATCTATCCAACCTGTTACTACCCAAACTAGCATCCCTTGGGGGATGCTATAGGGATAGCACATCACGGGAAATGCACCACTTTCACCTTAGTACAATCTCCCCTTCACTTTAGGCTAGCTCTAGAGACCAAGGGGGGTACCCAAATCCCTCCAACAACACACCTCAATATACGTTAGATAGACCAGTGCCTTAGTAGCCAAATGCCTTAAGAATGTTCAACCAAGTGTTGGGGCAATGAAACTACAATTTAAAAGGGGTAAGGAGCTACCTATAAGAGTGCTAAGATATGATATAAATATCCTACAGAAGAAAATACAAACCAGCACTAAATAAATCACTCTTAGGGTGAGGAAAATGATGTTTCTTACCTCTAATGAGTGAGATTTCACCATGCAAACCAAGACTAAAAGTTATACCTAAATTACCACTTGTTTGATGGCTGTAAATGGACAAGCTTGTTGCTGTTTTGAATTTTCAGAATCTCATTTATGACAGAAAATGCAGAAAATTGCAGATTTGGACCATGAAAAGTGACCCAAGAGTGCTTAGAAGAACCTGGGATGAAAATCCTTGGGCACTTCTTGTTGGGACAATGATATATTAATGTAAAAACATCCCAGTGATGATAAAAAAGCAAGTACAATTGAATATTATCCAAGCAATTACTTCAAACTTGCAAAAATGGTGCAAATCCCCCTAGGGTTTCACCAAAAATTCTCCAAAATGAAATATAACAGCAATGAACCTTTAAGGAAATGAATTTCACCATTAGAATGTGTTAGATAAACTTGATAAACAATTCCAAAGGGAAATAAGAACAAGGGTAAGGTTAGATTTCACCTTTTAGGGTTAAACCCTAGCTCTAGGGTTTCAACAATTCTGATTTTATTGATGTAATTAATTTCCAAAATTGAATAAAACCTTAAATTGGCCACAAGAATGTTAGATAAGACAATAAAGAGCAATCCAAGGGGGGCGATTTTCCTCCTAGGACTAAAAATCAATGATTTGGCACAATCTCGTGGAGGAGGATGTCTAGAAAACAAAGATAAGTCATTAGCTTCAATCTAGACAACGAAATAATTTTTTATGGTTTATATCTTTTATATTTTTTGTATTTTGTATTTTATGGAACATAAAAGAAAAGGATTTAAATTCTAGGGTTTTTGGTTGGTGAATTTTAAGAGTTAGGACATAGCCTTATCTCCACCTAGGGCTTATGGGATCAAGAAATATGCCCCTCTAAAAATCGATTATCCCCGTTTATGGATTAGAACTAGAGACTAGGGCCACAAAGCAAGTAGTCTCTTGCTAATCAAGACAAACCATGATAACCAATGCCCTACAAGAAGGGTTTCCCCAAGAGAATAGCCTTCACCAACAAGATCAACAAAAGACTTGGAAAGAATGCTTGAAACCCTTCCCAAGGAGCATAGAACTAATCAAGACAAGAGACAAACCCTTACCAAATCGTTTTAGGGAAGAAGGAAGAGATACAAGCCCTAGATGTCCTCCCTCCAAGTAGTTGATAACTCCTAAATGAATCGATCTTGCTAGTTTATGTAGAACTTGAATAATCACAATAGTCTTTCAAAAATATGCCAAGAAGAATAACCAAGAAAGATAGAGCTCCAAGAATTGACACCAAGAATGCACCGAGTAAAGATCTTCTATTAAATGGCTCCAAGAATAATCTCAACCAAATCAGAACAAAATGAGAGAGAGGAGGGCCTATATTTATAGATGAGGTTCTCACCTCCTCGCCACTCTTTATTCTGCAAAAATAGGCTAAGGAATAAAATAAGAAGACTTGTCATCCACACAAATCGGAGACTAAGTCCAAATTACAATTAAAAAATGCTTTTACAAAGATAAACCCCTCATAGAAGGTTGACGTCCCGCTTTAGAGAGAGGTCGATTTGGCCTTTTAGGTACATCGTCCCACTTGAAGCGGCTTGGGGAGGGTTCATATCGTGGCAAGGACTAATTCTTGGCCAGTCATCTTGCAACGTCTAGCTAAAGGAGGAGGACGACCTCACCCCAAGCCATAAATTAACAACAAAAGTGCACAACTTCCTTAAATTTCTGCATAAGTCATCGAATGGTGGTAATAAAGTGCATCCACATCAAAAGATAAGGGTCAATTTTACCCCCAACAAGTGCCAAGCCACTTGAGTGACCTCCACATCATCAACTTTGTTACAAACATGCCCCAACGTCTTCTTGAAGTGCCCCAAAGTAAAGTCGACCCTCCTTTAGTGAACTATTTGCTTCAAAAGATGCCAAATGAAGGGGACGTCCTAGCTTTTGACACATGGTAAGTGCATAAGATGTTCATGTAGGTGAAAATGGC
This sequence comes from Picea sitchensis, assembly GCA_010110895.2. Lineage (NCBI taxonomy): Eukaryota > Viridiplantae > Streptophyta > Pinopsida > Pinales > Pinaceae > Picea > Picea sitchensis. The sequence continues at coordinate 45,967 of SNQJ01S0113385.1, forward strand.
CCATTCGTGCTTTGGAAAGGGTGACCAATGCCTCAAAATCCATGTTATGCATGTCATATTACCTCAAAAAACAAGCAACAGGACAATCATGCATAGAATGGCCTTTGAAGCCCCAAGTGTGGTACATACATAAGAAAGAAAAGGTCCATGTGGGTAAGGTGTGCTAAACCATGGGTCTAACATCCCTTACAAAGCGCAATCACCTTTTACAAAGAAAATAATAACAAGTGAATAGCCAAAGGCCCCGTAAACCATATATCCTAGTATATCCATCTTACAATGCATGCATACCTACCCAAAACATAAATGTCAACATCAGAGGAGAGTTACCAACCCATAAGAGGTAGTCGGTCGGAGCAATAAAACCAAGCACCATGAGAATGGGGACTAAGAGGACATGCCATGATCATCCACCCGAGGGGATCCGGGTGACCTCTAACCAACGCTTATGCATCAAAATCATCACATCATGGCCACATACAAAGAAATAATCACACTTTGGGCACATCAGAGAGGTCACATCTCGTGAAAAATATAGGGTACACTTCAGAGAATTTGGGGCGTAACATCTAGCTCTAACTCGGGAACATGTGCTCATCTTGAGAGTCCATGAGAACTCTAGAATCTTTCGAAGACCTGTAGACCTGAAACATTCTCACACAATGGATATTAAATGTAAGGGAGGGGAAGACACAAGTTCATTATCCCTTCCTCGAGATAAAAATAAATCCAAGCATGAAATGAAATGAACGAAGTACATAATGTCAACCCTTTAGAGCATTTCATACAATGTAAATATCAATTCCTTTATTCAACAAAGTTAAAATGCTACACTTAATAAAATAAAACACACAACTAGCTAAAGTGAGGAAACCTATTATGGTACAAGGATGCCCCGAAGGCATCAGATATTACCTTCATAGAACATTTTCAGAACTTGCCCATCGACGGGCAAGGGCAGTTTCTCACCATCCAAATGATTTAAATAGAAAAAACTCGTACCTGCGGCATCTTCAATCATATAAGGGCTTGTTAACCCCTGGATTTTCTCACTTCAGAATCTTGAGGGTTAGGAGCCAGCATGACTTATTTTGCTAGCATTCAGATATTTTTCCAAAAGATAGCTTTTAATATGCCAAGGTTGGTTCCCATATGAGTACAGGTACAGGATTGGTTTAGTAATGTTCTTTGCTTCAGAGAGAGGAGTTTTCACATGTCTTAATGGATAAAGAGAGATGTTTATTTTTAGTATATTCCCTATTTTTTAGGAGACAGGGATAGGAGGTCCACATGGCAGTATTGATCACATTCAAAGTCCTTGCGAGCTCATGATTCCAATGAGCCTTTCTGAATGACATGCAAGAAGTTTACTATTTTTAGCAGTTGGAATTCCAGGCCTCAGATGATGATTCTGATCACATATTCAAGTTCCCCACTGAAAATCAAATCCGATGAGTATATTTTCATTAACATGCGACGAGATTCTATTTTTAGCAGTGCTTATTTTTAGACATACTATATTTGGCAGTGGCCTCCTAGTGGTCCCGGACATATTTGGACTTTTCTTATTTTTAGGGTAGACTGTTATTTTTGGCATGTCTTTTTTTAGCATGACTATATTTAGCAGGTGTGGTCGCCATGCAGGGTGACAAGTGGCAGGTGTAGATTCTTACATTTGGTAGCTTCAAAGTGTGACATATGGCACATCATTGCATGAGCATGTGGGGACGCACTTCTTGAGGATATGTGGAAAATTTCATGAGAAAAGAAAGGCGTATGATGACTTGGCATTGCTAGTTGGCAAGTGGAGTTGACTAAGGGTGGACTTCCCTTTTCTTGCACTTAACTCCTCTTTATCCCTATTTTTTTTAGCACCATTATCCTTGTGTTTCCTATATCATGCACTCATTTCCTACTTTTTAGGGTGCATTAATCCCTAGATTCTAGCGCATATCCTCTCATCTTCCCTATTTTCTAGCATTAATGCGCCTCCCTTTTCCCTATTTTCTCACATCATTCTCGTCCCTAATTTCTAGCACTAATGCGCCTCCCTTTTCCCTATTTTTAGCCTCTCACACATGTTCCCTTCTCTCTCCCTATTTTCTAGCTCTTCCTCCCTACTCTCTAGTGCTAGTTTCTAATATCTAGCACATATCCACTCTCCCTAATATCTAGCACATTTCCTAGTGCATTGTCTCATTCGCCTCCCTTTTCCCTATTTTTAGCATCCCTTTCTTCCCTATTTTCTAGCGCATTGTCTCATTAATATGCCTCCCTCTCATTATCCCCTAATTCTTAGCATATTAAAACTCCATTCATGCATCTTCCCTCTTTCCATGCACCCATCCTTTCCTTTACTCCTGCGCCCTATTTCATTCTCCTTCTCTCATGCATGCTACTTAGCTCATGTGCCCTCTATTTGTATTCACGCGCCTTCCTATTTTTTCCACACATGTGTGCCATCACTCTTCTATATATTGGAGAGTTCTCATTGTTCAGGGTCAACTTTCTTCAGCAACAGTAGTCTCTCTCTCTCTCTCTCCCTCTCTCTCTCTCTCTCTCTTCCATTATTCTTTCTTTCTAGCTGCTAGTCTTTGTATAAGGAATAATACTCTATCGGTTTTGTACTTGTGTTTAATGGTGCAACCAACCCTTTGGCAAGAACAAGAATAAATTTTTTGTGTGT